>BPLQ01004479.1:0-31606 GCA_021605075.1 Caerostris darwini
TTTTTTAAGCAATTTTGGGCATTGAACTATTTTTAACAAAAAGTACGAATATCTATTCCATATATATCTGATTTATAAATGATGCTCACTAAAAACAATTTTGCCTACGAAATCAAATGTTTCGAGATACGCTCTTACGTTTCCAGCATAGATAATTTTATATATGACAGTATCAACTTTATTATCATATTTTAAATCTAACTTATCCAAAGGAAATTCATTCATGGCTGCGTTGTAAATATAACAGTTTTTATATACTTATTTGTAAATTATATAGGTATAAAATAAATATGATGCCCTATCTGAAAAGAAAAGGATAACAGTTATAAATGTTTTTAAGCATTTAAACATTGTTAAACATAACAATGGACTTAAACTTCGTTAAAATCATCATCTTCATCTTTCTACACGCACAAATCCCTCCCCATATCCGTGGGACAGAATTCTTGAACACTCTCGAGATACAAGAATTCCCTTTAGTACCTGGACAATCCCATTCCACCAGTCGAAAAGCGATCCTAAATCTCCATGCCCAAAGAAATACTTAGCTGATACTTTGAAATCCAATAAACTCACGAAACTCCCTTTGTCGAACTTCATTTAACAGCGAATCTAGCACACAGCCCTTTTCCTAGCTAGTCTTTTCTTCCTGTCTGAAATGTAGTAAGGTACCTGATGAAATCGCCCATCAAATCTCAACACACGGCGTAGGGTTGAATGTTGTTCTTTTCATTCTATTTTCGGTTTTATCACTGAATATTCGAAGGGGACTTCTTTTTTTATTTTTCTATCAAGCTTATTGCATTCAGGAACACAAAGGGACAAAACTACCCTTGAAAAAGGATGAAGGTATGCGAGAACAAATTTTTCCATTCTTAAATTCGAGTGTTCTTCTTTATTCGCGAGTTGCCTGAAGGCATGCATAGCGATTTCTGCCTCATTGGCGAAAGCCTTAGATTTGTTTGGAAAGGATTTTAATCGGATTTATTATTTAAATTAAAATGAAACTGATTTCATTACTTTTATTTAATTAATACTAGTTTAATTTTTGTAATATTTAAACACATTAAAAATGCTGTATAATAAATATAGTTCATCAAAACATAATAGTTTACAAATTTATAGTATCTAAGAGTTAAAAGGTACTATTGATATAACTATATATTCTATTTGCAAGAAAGTTTCAAATAATAATAAAAAAAAAATTGGGGTTACAAATTTTCAAATCAAATAATGATAAATGATCTTTACTTTCAGTACAGCAATAATTAAAGTAATACTTTTTCAGGTTGCCACCGTCTGAAAAACAAAACGAAGATACATTTGTTTTCGTTGAAATTTTACACACATGAATGATTCAAAAGAAACAAAATAACTTAATGTACTTCTAAATAAAGTTATAAATATACTTCTAAGAATGATTATTGTTCTTAAATAAATATTTATAATATACTTCTAAAAATATTTATTCTGAAATAAATATTCTTAATATACTTCTAAAATTAATTATTATTCTTATAAATATTAAAATACATCTAAAAATAATTATTATTCTTAAAAAAATATTCTTTATATACTTCTATAAATAATTATTATTCTTAGTATTCTTAATATACTTTTAAAAATAATAATTATTATTCTTAAATGAATATTTTAATACACTTTTAAAAGTATGTCTTAGGGAAAAAAAACTAAATACAAAGAAAGTTTCCAAATATTTAACTATAATAGCTTTTATTATAGCATAAACTATATTATTTCATTTCTTCATTGAAAACTATATGTTACGAGTTCTCTTGTATCAAGTGTAACTGGCATTGTTGGCAAGAAGAACACAACAGATTATGATACAAAGAAAATTTCAAAATATTTAACGATAGTAGTTTTTATTATAACAAAGTCTATACTGTTTCATTTTTTCAATGAAAACTGTATGGTACTAGTTCCATATGTCTTGTATCACGTGTAACTGACGTTGGTGGTCAGAAGAAAGCAACAGTATATAACTAAACAGAGGAAGCAATGTAGATTATCGTATTGACAGTTTTATTATTTATTCAGTAAAAAGTATAATAAATTGTGCTATCTAAACTGTCAAAGATTTCATAAATATATATTTTCCTTTTTTGAAAAAAATACGTTTGCTTTGATTGAAAATGTATGCACGTAAAATATATGGAATAGCCTAAAAAATCAAAACATGGTTCATTTCTAAACACACATGAAGAATGAGTTTGGCATAAATAGATCGTACACGTTCTTCAACTAGAAAACTATATATTACTATACATTTTCATACAGTGAGAATGAATTATTTCTTTCAATCCATCCATTACCAACCCTGTCAAACTGCTAATCGTAAGATTTCATATGCAAGTGGCGTGGTTAAAAGATTTATATATGAACAAACAGAAGGGAATAATACAGATTACAGCATCACGCGACGTCTCTTTACCATCCATTCAATAATAAATGAGAAGACATCGTGATGTCAGAGCTGTCGACGATTGCACAAAAGATGAAAGTTAAGGAAGATGAAGCGCTCCAATTCCGTGAGCTTCATGCCGAAAGAAGATAAGATGCATGTTGGAATGCCGAATAATTATTTCTGGTCTCCGAATAAGAGACATGAATCACAGAATGAAGTAATTAGGAACGGGTATTTTAGTTGCTAATTGAAGTTTCCAAGCGTTCTTCTCGGAAAAGTAAAGACTGTAATTTATTTATCGTAAAAGAAATAAAAATGATTTATTGTAAAACGCTGTATTAGCAGAAGTAATTTAACTTAGTTGTTACGTGTTTACTTCATTGTAATAGCTGTTACATTATTCTTAATTATAATTTTTAGATTAAAAATAAATCTTGTTCAATAATTAATCAAATTATTTGAGAATATTAATTACTTATAAAGATTACAATATTATTATTTTAATTATTATTTATTTTAAATATTAAGGAAAGTACAGTAGAGCCATGAACTGAAAAGTGATATAATGTCAATTTTTTTTAATAAATCATGAGTAAAATATTAAATATGGTATATCGAATTAGAGAATGATTTACAACTCAAATAATTTTTATAGAAACAAATACTGCTATCATAATGTTTTCAAGTCTTATATACTTTATTTTTAAGCATTTTTACATTCTTTAAAAATTATGAAATATAAATAAAAATTTGTAAATAAATTCTAAATATAAATACCTCCCACATCGTTAAATTTCACAATGTATATATAGTTTCCCATTCGCAATTTCGTACCTTAAATGAATATTTATTTTATATATGTAACAATGTACTTATATAAATGCATCTTTATTTTATATATGTAATAATGTCTTCAATATTATTGTCACTTGGCTAAATATTCGAATAATCTGGCTATCCAACTTAATATAGCATACTTTTAAAACTACTACTTTTACTTAAAATACTTGCATTATTTAAACAGTTCTATTAATGCACTATATATAATTAAAAAAATTGTTGTTACAAACTTTTTGTTATTAATTGTCATCTTATATTGTGAAGATTACATTCAGCTCTTTTAATACCATATTTTTTTAATATTTTCCAATTTCCATCCTAATTTAATTGAATGTGAAATATAGTCTGCCCAAATTACTTATGATTATTTTTCATTCTATCAAAAAGTGTTCAAGAATACAAAGCTTCAATTTAGATAACAAAACTTTTACATTGCATCAATTAAACATGTCATCAATTTACAATTTATTTTTAAATAAAAATTAAAAGCTATCTGTTTATCAAAATCTGAAACATGAATAAAAATCTCATTTATTCTTTATATATTCCACAAAATATCTTTCATATTCAATAAGAAACGTTATTTCTTTTGCAGAGCATATCAGTAAGCGTATCCGTTCTGACGTTGACTTTTATATCCATCGACCGCTGGTATGCCATCTGCCACCCACTCAGCTTCAAGAGCACAGCGGCCCGTGCCAAAACAAACATCCTGCTGATCTGGCTGGTATCCATCCTGGTGGTCCTCCCTGAAGCCATAGTGCTAGACACGAGGAAGCACCCCATTCCCCTGGACACCATCTACCTCACCGACTGCACCTACACCTGGAGCGAGAGCAGCACCAAGATCTACCAACTGTTCCTCGTGCTCTTTCTGTACGTGGCTCCCTTCCTGCTGATGGCCGTGGCCTATTATCAGATTGCCAAAGTGTTGTGGAATAAGAACATACCTGGCTCATCGGAGATGAATCATTACCCAAGCCGTACAAGTGAGATTTATTGCTTTTTTGAAATAAAGCAAATATTTCTGTAAATTATTTTACGTTAAAATTATAAATGAACAACTAAAATATTATTAAAGGAATCATTATTTGTTTCTTAGTGTTCTATTGTTTAATATTGTAATATCCCTTTGTCGTACACGAGATTTTTTTAAAAATCATTCACTCAAAATTTTATAAATTCATTTAAAATAAAATTTATTGTATTAATTTTTTTTTCTTTAAAATTAATAATTAAATGAAGCTGAAGTGGTTTATCAAGATTGTAGAAATCTCTTCCATGATTATTATCAATCAATGTATTAATATTATTAGCACTCTGTATGGATGCATTATAAAAATCTAGCATATAGCTTTCAATCAAATTAAACCAATTAGCTAGCACTCTAGCTTTTGGTGCCACAGTCTTCAGGTTTGAATCCTGGCTGTAGCATCTATATTTGTTAGGTGTCCAGAATCCACGTTCAACTGTAGATCCCGGTCTAACTAGCTAAAGAGTGCACAAAAAGACCGTAGAGTGACAAATCAATACCAAAAATCAATCAAATTCAAGAAAAAATATCATAATTTCAATACAGAAAAAACTGTATAAAACAAATAATCATATCCCATCAGTATTTAAATAAAATAACTGCATAATTTTTCTAAATGCTAAATATTCTAAATACTGCAGTTTAAAAAACTTTAATAAAGACAAAGTTGCTTATTGGTAAAACGCGTTTGGCTTTCAAATTAAGAGAGGTTTATTCAAACTTTATAGTCGGTGCCCAAACAGTAAGATTGCTTATGTCAAAGATGAAAGCGATAAATTCCTAGGCATAAAAGTTCATCAGTAGATATCGAAGAGAAGGAAGAAGAGTATCAGTCTCTTTAGATGCCACCCTTAAAGGTTTTTGTTCTAAATTACAAAAGTAAAATGTTGGTATAGTGAGGTAGCAATTCATGCCTCTCGTGGTACATCGAGAATAATGCTACATACATGTTATTAAATTCACAAGTGATTTCAGGTAAATGCAGAAAAATCTTATAATTTCAGTAGCAATAACTGAATTTTAAGATGAATTATTATAAAAGTTATTACAGTTCACATATCACGACAATTTTAAATGATATTCAAATGCTCCAATGAATCTCATTAAAAAAATTTTGGTATTAATAATTATTGTTTTTTTAAATAACATTTTTAATAATTTTTATAAGTAAGAATACCATAAAGAAAAGTTTTAAAGAAAAGAAATAGTGTTTAATTTTTTCATGGTTACAGAATTTCGACGAACTTGTCAAAGCCTTCAATATTTAATCATTTAAAACAGAAAACAGATATCAATTGAAAGTTTAAAATATTAAATACTAAACATTTCTCATTTGAAATAATATTACTCAATATGAAAAATATAATTTTTTTTAATTTTGTTAATTTTTTTAATATAATCTCTGTTGCAATTAGAATAAAACCAACGATGGGCTAAAGCTAAGGGTAAAGATAACAATAATACTAGGGATTCTAATTTTAAATACTGTTTTACATTACAAGAACGATATCCCTTAAATATTATACAGTTTAATGTACTATTTTTCGAGTTATATATTAATTTCATTTCATTAAAACTATTTCGATTAATGCAGTAAAATTACTACTAAGATAATAAAATCATTATTTTTTTTCTAATTAGTTATAGAACTGCCATTCTTTATTCTTTTAGCATCAGCAATCAGTAACACAACTCTTTATCTCATTTTTACACATATAAATTTTGTGAAACAAAAATTTAAACAAAATATATCTTTTCTACCAACATCTCTTCTCACGCTTCAGCGAAACTGTGATCTCTCTCACAGCAAGATCAGCATTTCTCCGAAAGCATAGCATACTTCAAAATCTTTATAACTCTCATCTATCAAAAAAGATAAGATTAACGATAAAAAAATACTCCCCATATATCTCAATAACAGTTTTTCCACTTTGGCGCTTTCATGACATATACCAGCTTCTTATATTTCAGTATAATAAAAAGAAATTACAGATTGTAATCTCTTTCTCTTTCAATTTCTTCTATTAGCTCACATTCTCCCTATATATATCTTGTTCAAATTTTCAATCGTTCATAAAATACTTTTTATTCATCCACTCAAGTTCAAATACATTTTTTTTGAACTTGTAGTGGATGACACTTGAGGTTAATACAGTTTTTTTCAAATATTAATTCAGTAATTAAATATAATTCATTAATTTTAGGGTTTTTTTTTCAGATTTAAGTGGCATATATCTACCAATAGATGGTGCTAGATAAACTTAAAAAAATGAATGAAAATTATTTACAAAGGACTTTCTGTAATACAGTGAAAAAAAAAAAGTAGGAATAGATTTAAAAAAAAAATGTTTTTTATATTACTTGTTGTGTTTCATTACAGCTGTCTCGAAACAAAATGGTAAAAATGGTGCCACTGTCCGACTGATTGCCGCGAATCCCAGTTGTGAAGGCCAAATCCAGTCCAGAAGAAAAGCCGCCAAAATGCTCATCGCCGTCGTGGTCATCTTTGGTCTCTGTTATTTACCGGTACATCTCATCAATGCTTTAAGGTAAGAATACCAGGGCGATCTTCCCACGCAATGATGTATGTCTTTGTGGTGGCGAAGAATGGAAAGGAGCTATTAAGGTTTCCCGTGGCATAAGATACCGGATCTCTGTAATGGATTTCGTCTCATGTGGGGTAAAAATAAACTGTGCAGTAGTTAGTTTTTGTTAAGGATATCATGTTGTGTTTCTTTTTATGACTGATAAGGCTTCTTTTCTTTGGAATGAAGCGCTTTTGAGAAATTTTTCAATGGCGCCATTGAAAATTTCATGTGGTACCGCTGAAAGCTTCATCCGTAGGATTTCATTTAATGAAAATCTGCGTGTGGTAATTTTCAAGATGTAAATTAAAGAAAAAATGGTTGAATCCATTTATTCTAGTTGTTTTTTTTCCTTTTTTACGTAAAAGATCTATTTATAAGTACTGCTAACATACTTATGATAACGTAAATTAGCAGGTTTTTAAAATTATTTAATTTATTCATATTTTATAATGAAAGCTAAAGTATACATTAAGTAAAGAAGTAACTTTAAAATTACATAATTAAACTATGGATCAATAAAATTATTTTATTACGCTTCTGGCATGTTATACCTTACACTTGTATTATTTTATTACGATTCTTTATTTCTTTCGCCTTCTGATTCCTTCTTAGATAAATTAATTGAAGAATAAAATATTTAAATATAAGTATTTACTTTTATAATTTATATTTTTTAATATAGTAGATTCATCAAAAACAGAAACTGTTGAAAACGTTTATACAACAAGCATAAAAAAGAAAATGCTTCCTTATAATTTTTTTATTACTTATTAAGTATGATTTATCTTATGATTTAAACGGTATTTTATTTTAATTTTTATTTAAATGCCTTAAATATGTAAGAAAAATTATTTGATTACATTACAGATATGAAGAGATAATAGTAATAATTAGAATTCAATATTGTTTGATTAAATAATAAAAATTACTGCAGATATTGTTGTATAAGTTTGCAAAATATTTAAATTTCTAAAATATTAAAATATTTACACAAATCTTAATTGTTCAATATCTCTTTTAACATTTGATTTACAAATATTCTATTAGTCTTATATTTGAACATAACTTTGTATAATTTGGAATTAAATTCAATAAATGTATAATCGAAAAAAATAATAAATAAATTAATATTTTAATTTCGTCCTAAGGCAGGCTTAAATATGCTTAAAATAATACAGTAAACTTTTGTTTATCTATAACATTCTATTAAACAACATGACTCATTAAATTAAAAATTTCAAATTAGCTGTAGTTTTCAATTACAATACACTTGAAATGCAATAAATATTATTTAAAATATGTTAAATATGTTTTCAAGCGTAAAATGACAAAAATTGTTAATCAATTTCTATCAATCAATATAGTATTTATGAAATACTCATTTATCTCCGTAGCTCAAATTACAATGTTTAGAATTTTGACCAAAATACTTTTTCTGCTTGAGTAGTCTTAATAATGAACAAAAACGTACATCGTCATTCTATAAAGTATGTTGATGATCGCATCTTTTATTTTATAATTCCTTTACATACAATCTTGAAGTTAATGGCTAGTTGAATATTTACAATATCATTATTGGAATCAAAATTTAATCAAAATAATATTTCATCATTTGTTCATAAACTTAATCATCATTAAAGTATTTAAAGTTGTAGTAAAATAATAATTTAATGAACAATTGATAAAGCAGATTTAAAATAAATCAAAATATTTAGAAAATTTTGCATGAATTTATATAAATTATTTTTAAGATTCTATATTTAAATATAACTGGGATTACATATCTTTAAATGTAATGTACAAAGATAAATAACAGCTTTGACATTGTTCAAAAGTAATTCAAATAATATTTTTGTATTTCGAAAGCAGCTGTCTTGAACTTTTATGAATCCAATTAAATCTCAGAGTACTTTGCATTATTATGAGACCATTTTCCATGTTTTAAAGGTCTGAGTGAAGGAATTGATAGTAAACAGGTTTATTTGGACTGTCTTACAATCTTCAGGGTTCATTTCAATTTCTCACTTTATTGCCGTAAATTTAATTACGACCCTAACTTTGATTATTTTCAGTTTCCCAATTTGGCATTAAAGTTCAAACATTTTCTCTTTTTCTTGTAAACATTTTTTTCCCATAAAAACTAACAAAAATATTTTGTAAAAAAAATATGACTTTTTCCTTTTTAAAAATTCGTTTCATTAAAAGTTCTTATGAAATAAATAGAAAAATTCTTAAAAAAGCATTAATAATTTAAAAATTATTAACAAACTTTTGCGAATATTCATTAGTTAAGTAGTAAATGAAGACTTATATTTAAATAAAAAAAGAGTTTATAATTTATTCATAATCCTACTGATGGTAAATACAAACCCTATGAAGAACTGTTTTATAAAAAATGGACCATCAATTTTAATAAAAATGGGCAATGTAAATATTCAAGTCTAAAATTTATTACAACTTTAGTTAGAAAATTTGTAATGCTTCAAGAAAATAATTTTAAAAATATCAGTTAAAAATAAAAGAGGTTTATTATTAAAATTTTTACTTCGTTTGTTTCTTATTTTTGAAAATCTTCAACTGCGAAATGCCTTTAATAAATATAAAATTATAAATTCTGTTGATAAGTTGATGAATATTTAAATTCAGGAGATTTTACCAGAACAATAAATCCAAAAAGAAATAGAAAAAAAATTATTTTAAAAATACTTTTAACAGTTCACAAATGTTGTGTATTTCAGACAAAAAATATCATTAATAAAAATTTTTTCCTATCAATGTATTAATTATATAGTTAAATATAAAAAATATTTTCAACTGATCATTGAATTTTATATATAGATATACAGTAGGGCTTCCTCAGAACTCAGCCACCACGGTTGTATCTCTCATCTCCCATTGGCTCTGCTATGCTAACAGTTCCATCAATCCGATTATATATAATTTCATGAATGGTGAGTAGAAAATGCATCCTACTTCTCTCTTATTTTTTTTCTTCTTCAAACCAGCGATCATGCAGATTAGGGGTTCCCAAACTTCTGAAGATGATGGATTAGATTTGCGCTCGGTATTATGATAGACGTTTGACATATTTCAGCAGTTTTTCTTGTATAAAATATGGGAGAGGATAAATAAAAAATATTTCCTGAATCATATAAGGAAGTTTTGAATCTTGGATAAAGGTATTTTAATATCAGGAACAAACGCATTAAATATAAAACTATCAAACTATGAATAACGTATGTCAGTAGATATGATGTTCAACCAAGTATGAAGTAGATTTTCAATAAAAAAGCCATTTATTTTTAATGTACTGTCTCGTAAAATTTGATCACGATGGAATAATGTTGGCAGTTTTAACTTTTTCTTGTAATTTTAGTACTTTTAATTGACTTATAAATATAACTGGGAAGTATATCTGATATATTAATTTGAAAAGATGATGTATTAATTTGATATTTATGTATTACTTTATTGATAATTAAAGTATAAGTTTTCTAGATGACGACACTATCCCAATTGTCGTACACTAAGAGAAAGCAATCAGGTGGATTGATGAACGCTGTACAGTATCTCTAGAGTGGACAGGGAACCTTCTAGAAGAAAATAAATTTATTTCTTTAGGTCTGTTTTGAAGGGTAATTGCCTTGCATTTTCTAGTGACATTGAAATAAATCCAACTCACTACTACCATGTAACCCAACTGTGGATGCAAGAAATCTTAACACAATCGCCGTATAGTCCACACATACCACAAGTCACAATCACATCATATTTTCTTTTGTGCTCCAGCTAACATACAAAATTTCCCCAAATGGGAAACCATCAAAAATAAAAGCATTACAGAAATACTAAAAATTAAAATTATAGATATATATATTCAGATTTCATCTCGCCCTTTTAGAAATAACCAGCAGATAATTTTCAATTTTTTTTAGGTAAATTCCGAAAGGAATTCAGAAACTTTCTCTGCTGTCTCTGCTGCAGAAAAACGTATCCAGGACGACGAGGAGAAAATATGACTGGCACCAGATACAGGTTCACGACTTCAGTTACCCAAATGGAGAACATCAACTTCACCACCATTGACAGGACTTAAACGAATTTAATTATGGAATATAATTAATATTCTGCAAAAAAATTCAGTTTCATAACTGTTAGTACGTGAAAGTTAAGAACACGATATTTTTCCTGTAAATTTCAAAAATGATTTAGTAAGATTTGATACATTAATAGAAATTAATTATATACATTTTTTCTATAAATAAATTCATAAATATTCGAATAAATTCAGTTACTTTCCGAAAAATATTTCTTGTAATTCGGATGTAGACATTTGTTTACTAAAGAAGGTTATAAATGTGACAATAAAGTTTCATTGGACATTATCAAGTGCAAAAATAAAGTTTTAAATGAAATATTTTCTGTTTAATGCATGTTTATAAATGAAAATTTATCTTAATAAATACATATGACATATATGTGTGTGTATGATATGTATGAATATTATGTATGAAAAGGCGGAAGGTGCAATATTAAAGCTTCATAATTAATTTGTGAACACAACTAAATATTTGCTTTAATTAGATGGTCTGGATAACCCTATTTTAAAACGATACTTTGTACGTATATCGACTCAATGTTTAGGCATCGAATTACCTTGTGAAAATTGGGTCAAAAGCTCACGTTAATGAGATACCACAGACATGGGAAAAATTGTTAGTATGCCTTAAAGATGTTAACCATTAATGCTAATATTAATTAAGGGTTGATTTTAACAGTTAAATCTATCCATCTTTCCTCAATTTATGATTAAACTATGTTTATGAATACCATATAACCAACAACATGAATTTGAATTGTAACATAGAATAATTTTGTCTAGAAACCTGCCAAGAGCAATGTTAATTTTTTTTTGTCAGACCATTGCACTAATTTTTTTCTCATATAATGAAGATTTAATTTTCTAATTCAATATACGGAACTAAAATAACTAAAAAAGTAAATAGTGATTTTGTTGTTTTCTTCTTAAAATTTTAAAATAAAATAGATATTATTTTTAGAAAAATATGTTGCTATAAATTTTAAATCTAAATGAATATGTTGATTTATCTAATAAATAAAATATCTATTTATAATTCTAGAGAAGATTAGAGCACTTGATTTTCAAACCATTTACCATAACATGTATCTGTAATTTAATCATGCAAAAGCAGTTAAAAACCAATAATATACAAAAAAGTCCAAACAATAAATAAATAATAACGTTTAAACAATAGAAATATTCAATAAGAATTCTTAAGTTTTAAATATATATTAAACTTATGCAGAATTAAAAAATAACGCAGCCGCAAGTTTAATTTGAGTTAAATTTAATGCAACTCTAGGTGATATGCTAAATAAACTTTCCCTCTCAAAAAATTAAATATTTTAACAGGCGTTAAAATCAATTGCTAATATCAAATCATTCCATCTGAAAAAAAATATTTCTACTGGCTTTAAACTCCTCCATCTAATTCCAAACTGCAAAGCACTATTAAATAACTGTTGAAATCAAGTGCTAAAATACTTTCCCTATCCAAAGAATTGAACTCCATTACATTGACAAAAAAAGTAGCCTGTTCCTAACGCCACAGCGTCGGCGATGACTACTGATAAAAGTAAACCGTTAAATTTTTATTTCGTCAACTGGAGTTTATGGCTTATTCTCTTCAACGTAATTAAATTAAAAGTTACTTTAATATTTGCATAAATCTAAAAGACCGACTGAAATTCTCAATTTTCTATACCAAAAAAAAACTTAAGTGTTCTTTCATATGTATACAAAAACAGATTCGCCTTTATTTGTTCTTTAAAAAAAGCTTAAATTAAAATTATTATTTTCAATGAAATATAAACTACGAGCAGTTTGAAATTACTTCTATAAATATATGATTAATGGGAAATTTGGTTTAAAATTAGTTTTTTCTACATATACGCCATTTAAGTAGCCACACCTACAGGAAAGAAAATATAATTCTGATGTGTAATAATTTCTACAACAACTTTTGTAATATATAGTCAGTTAATAGAATATGAATTTTTTGTTAAGAATCTGTGTGTCATATGAAAAAGAACTTCATCTAAAACAAAATATTAAAAATCATTTTCATAGATTAGACAGTGAAATGCACTTTTTATGTGAAATAGCACCGAACATGTACAATTTTTCTACGCTTAAATGAAAAACCGCTTTTCTAATTAGTCGAGAAAGTTTTAAACTACAGTTTAAGTTTAACAGACTACGTTTTTGAATGAATTAATTTTTAAAAAAAATAACAAATACTAATAAATTTTGAAGCATTTAAATTAAGTATTTAAGTTTTAAAACTAACCTACTAATTTTAAAATTTAAAATGATTAATTAAAATGTATTACTGCGATAATATATAATTAAAAATCCATAATCACATTTATTAAAAATATTGTTTTCACTTATAAATTGTAGTTTTTTTTTCTTTTCCTTATCTATAATAAAATAATCTCACATTTTTTTAATAGTAAACATTAAAGAGAAAAATGAATTTTAGTTTATTGCGCATTAAAGATAATTGCATATTAAAAAGTATTCTAAATCATGGACTAAATTATATAAAGATTTTATTATTAGTTATCTTAAGGTAATTATTTTAATTATAATATAATAATAACGAATTAATTATTAGCTTAATCATACAAAAAAGTAATATTTGTTTTGTTTTTTTTAAATATTCTCTTCTTTTATTTTCCTAAATTTTAAAAAATCCTAAATCTTTTCTGTTTGATAATTTTTTGTCAATTTTCATACATATTTCTATTCGTAAACCAATATTTTATGATTTTTTAAGAAAATATAATTTTGCAATACTTTAAAAATTCACGAATTATATGTTAAATGTATATAATTTATCTTCGCATTTTCTTAGATTAGTAAAGTGTTATATTCCTTAGTATAGTGTTTAAAATATATAATTCATTTGGCTCTGTGTTTCACACTTCATCATTTGGAGAGAGCATTACTGAATAAGAATAAAAATAAAAATAAGAAAAAATCAATTTGCTGAGATAATATAAATATCAAATATGACTTTGATTATTATTTTGTGCGTTATTTTGTGCTTTAAGATGTATCTTTATTCGCGATGTATTAAATAATATATAAAAGTGTATTATATAATTTTGAATGAATAGAAATTTTTTAGTATAAAAAGTTTATAATTCAAAGTTTATTCTTGAATAATTATTGGTATCTTTAATTTTATATATTTATATTACTAAAACAAATTGTAATTTCATCAGGATTAAAAATTAAAATATTCTATTTCATTGCAATATTTGAACCTCAAATTAAATTTAAATTTTCCAAAAAAAAATTTTATACGCATTTAAGAATACAATTCAAATAAAAAAAATTCTATATTTTACTTAAACTAAATAATTAAAATTTATTTTATTTTTATATAATTGTTTCATTATAACAATGACAAGAATTTTACAGAAGAAGTTTTTAGATTCTTTCTTGTTAGACTATTTATAACATCATTTCATATGTAAATTATCATTGAATGTATTTTCATATACTCATTTACATATCAAATTAGTAGTCCAGATTATTAGTATCAATTAGTTACATGAAAATTACTTTAAGTTCAGATAATTTATTATATTTTCAAAATAATATCGGTTTAACCTTTTAAATTCTATACATTTCATAAAAATACAGCTTCAAGTGTTTTCCAAATAAACTTATATGATTTATATGTATTTGGTACTTCTGGAATTTGGCCAAAACATAATATTGAAAGTTAAATCTTATTTCATTGAAACTTATTATTGTATTTGTACACGCACAAATAATGGCTACCTTCATTATTTTCATTTTTTCACTGTGTGCTTGATGTTGTGATGTGAATATTTACCAACAAGTGTTTTCGCAACTTCATACTCGCTTCTGTGGCTCAAATTATGAATACTGATGTTGCACTAAATGTATTTAATTATTATCAATTAATGATGTGTAAGTATATGATCAATTCATGTAATGCTGATTTATGTATTTAGTAATAAATTTTTTATGAATGTTATTTGTGTTGTTTGCTTACAAAAAAAAAAAAAATGTGTTTTTTTTTTTTAATTTTGCAATGCACAATTGCAATGGTATAATTGAGAAAACAGAAATATTATTATTGAAAATTAATTTTCTTAATGTAAGATCTTTTTCGTTGTGTTTTCAAATCAGAAAAAAATAATTCAATATGAAATAAAATGAAAATAATTTCGAGCAAACATATCAAATTCTTCTAATTATTTTATTACGCATATTATTAATCACTTAACCCTTAATCAATAATCAAGGTTATTAACATAGCATGCAAATGCTATGTTACGGTTTTTTTTCAGTTCTTGTTAAATTAGAGCTATTATCATTTATTACAAACCGGCAGAGAAGGTTTTGTAGAGAAGGTTTTGTTTCAATTAGACAAGCGTTTTTTCTAATGTTTGATACAGATTGCAACACTTGTCAAGTTACCAGAATGTTCAATGGAAAAAGGCAATTTAGACGACACTTTATTTAGCGTATATTATTGACACGGTTTTTTTTTCATATTGATTTGAGTGAACAAAGGTAATTTCTCGTTGTCATAGTTTTTCTGAAAGAAGGGTAAAAAGGATTTTTGTTTATTATTTTAATTATAATAATAATTTTTTTTTTTGTTTATTACAATTTTCTAATTTATTGAACGTAAATATCGTGAAATCTACTAATAAGCATGTAGTAACCGATTTTTCCTCTTAAAGTTCGGCTGATTTTGAGCGGACATGTTGTGGATGTTATGTGAAAAAGTTTCAGGTTTATAAGACATGTTTAAAGGGACTTATTTCTTGTCACAAAATATTCGGAGAAACTACGTCAGAGTTATGGGAAAAGATTATGAAAGCAGATGTAGAAAACGTTCGAACGGAGGAAATGATTATTATTGAAGAGAGTGGAAAATATTCTTTTCCCAAACACACACTAAAAGATAAAGGCTTTTGCGGATAGTAAAGAATTACGAATAAAACCATCTGAGAAATGCTCAGGCATTCACTCATTAACAGGAGCTGGTAACATATAACTACATAAATAAATTAGAGCAGATATAATACAACCACATTAAAAACTTAAATGGCCAACTTTACCATGCCTGTAAGGCAAAGTGTTTGAAATACATTTATTAATATGCAAAGAAATTGAACATAAAAACTATTTCAACGAAACAAAAATGAAGGTTTGGGAAAGATTTAGATTACGATTTTATGAAAAGACATACTCACTGAGATATTAATGAATATTGATGCATATTGCTGATTGTAAGTGTTACCGAATTTGTAAGTTTACAAAAAGCAGCATGAGTTCTTTTGAGAAACTCCCCGAAATGGACATGCACAGCTTTGTTCATTCGAATATTTTTAATATTGATGATATCAGCATAAATTAAGCTCATACTAACAAACACAAAGTAATGTCAATCAAAGAAAAAAAACAAGTAGGGAAGTTGACATCTACTGAAAGAACTAAAAATATCACAGTCCTACTTTTTATAAACGCTTCAGTAGTCCAATTTATTCCACCTTCAAATATTTTTAAGATTTGTAACTTGTTCTATTATAAATTCTTCAAAAATAACTATTAATAATGAAAATGTTTTTGTGAAAAAACCGAAAGTAATAATTTTCTTGCATTTTTTTTCACGTCATATTCAGTCCTCCAGAATTGATAAAAATATAAAGTCTGTCACGAATGTAAATATATATATACCTAAAAAATATCCAAGAAAAATTTATTTCAAGAGCTATTTTTCATTAAGAAAATAAATAAAGTTTTGTATCTCATGTAATGTGGTCCAATTTAACTATAAAAAGCATTTTAATTTAGGAGACGCTTACGCTACCGAAACTTCTCAGCTCTGTGAATTCTGAATTCACCTATGTATCTATTAGCCTGCTATAAATTCAGACAGAAAAAAAATATATTATATTTTACAGAATGTATCAGAAGTTTAATTGCTGTAGAAAAAATACCGCAAATATTAATGTAACTTTTACTACACTATAAGCCAATTTACATCAGAAAGAAAAATTCAATACACTTTGTCAATAAGTCCTTTGATGTGTTTCTCCACTTTGAACTGCGTCGTATAGGTTAATTCTTTTTTGTACTTAACTTTATTATTATTCTCAATATTGCCCATCATTAAATGAAAAAACAAAAAATATTATTGATAATATGACAAAGCTTGTCCAATAAATATATTCCAGGCAAAAGTGATAAAGACTACAAAAATATGAATATCAAATAAAAAATAATGACATACATTCATTGATTTAAAAATATTGATATACATTTTTATTGAACTCATAATAAAAAAAACGAGTTACAAAAGATGGTGAATGGCTTGGTTGAAAATAAAATGTTCCAAACGCATTTTCACATTAGATAGTTGCTAAAAAGAACTGGACTCAAAGTCTTCTGCTTTGTTAACACAGGAAATGGCTTCCATATTTATTTTTGATTGCCAGCTACACTGTAACAGATAACAAAGATTTAGCGTATTCCAAACACAAAAGCTTTATTGCTGGATACTTGCCATTTTGCATTATAAGAAAGATTCCTTCCAACAAATTTGTAATATGGAAATTTGTTGGCACATCATTTCGGTTAGTGTTAGACGACTGCATGCGATTTGAAAAAAGTTCAGAATTTTTCCTTTTTTTAAGAGCTTTTATATTGATGAGGTGCAATTACTTTAAATTTCGTCATTCTTCAATTCCTACTATTTGTTCCCACTCTCTCTATATATATTTATATATCTTGTTCACATTTTCAATCGTTAATAAAATACTTTTTATTCATCCACTCAAGTTCAAATACATTTTTTGAAACTTGTAGTATATGACACTTGATGTGAATACAGTTTTTTAAAATAATAATTCATTCATTAAATTTAATTAATTAATTTTAGTTTTATATGGGAGAAAAATATTTCTCTTATGTAAGATATTAAGCAGGATATAAAGTTAGGAATAAATACCGTCAGTGGCGAAGCGTTTAGATAGCTGGAAAAAAGTTTCTTTTTCAGATTCTTTTTTCATTCTGGGTTCTAGTCTGAATCAAGGAGGGAACAAAATGGAAAATGAAACATGTGAATAAATTAGTGAGAGAGATGGAAAGTGTGTGTGAGAGAGAATTTTTTCTAACTTAAAAAAATGAATGAAAATTATTTATAAACGACTTTCTGCAATATAGTGAAAAAAAAGTAGAAAATGAATTTAAAATTTTTTTATACTACTTGTTTTGTAGTTAATTGCAAAACTATTTAGTAAAATTTATAACACTAAATAAATAAATTGAAAATGAATGATAAAGATTCATTTTTCATTGTTTTGTACAGTTTGTTTCATTTTGCTTTCAAAAACATTTATAATCGTATTTTATTTCAGTGCCAAACAAATTACAATGTTTTGACATCTGTTCTTTTGAATGAATCATCGATTTTATAGAACTCTTCAAAAAAGGCTGGGAATACTAAGGAACAGCCTTTTCCGTTTTACTAATGATGTTAAAATGGTGAGAAAAAGGACCATTACGTCACAGGAATGATTTATTGAAGGGTCCCTTTGTGTCTATTCTTCAACAAAATTGCTCTCCTATTTTATAAGAATCCCGGCCTATTTTAGTGATTATCCAGAAATAAATGGGGAAAGAATCGGTTTGTAAGATAAAATGGTAGAAAGTTATTCGTAAGTAAAGTTATTTCTAAAAGATCTTGATATAAATATTATTTTCATGTTGCCTTTAATACATAAATTTTTTTATGAGAGGTTTTTAAAAGAACTCTGGCTGAGTGATTCTCAGTACAAAAATCAGTTAAATTGTATTTTATCTAAGCCCATCTCACATACGTAATACGTGCACTGATTTTGTAAAAACGTCTGTGCTTTAGAAATAGACATTCAATTTGTCTCATCAAGAAATTTTATACCAATATAAATTCATTTTTTTTCATATATATTTTATTCTATCAGTAAAATATTCATTTAATTCATCAATAAATGGACGACATGTTATTAAATTTGCTACAACATCCAAGCAGCACTCAACAAACTCAAAATTTAAATGGAAGCCTGTTAATATGTTAGAATATGTTATTAACATATTTTAATATATTGGAATGTTATAAAATGTTAGAATATGTAATAACTGTTAGAATATGTTATAATTAGCAATACATCGTATGTTCGCAAGGCAAGAAAGAATTATATCACTAAGATTCTATACAAAAGGAAAAAACAAAAAAAATCTGTTTCTCATACTGAAAATGAATTCGCGTGTAGGTTAATGGTGTAAATGTTTTATTATGTTATGTATGTGAAGGAAGAAATTCCTATCCCTGAATTTGCACGATAATAACTAAATGTTACTGGGGTTAATCTTTCCATGACTTTGCGGCTGCCTTTGATTAAACTCTCATGCTAGACATAAGAATATGGATTCCAGAAGAGTCATAAGAAATTCTATGCAGGATATCAATCGCCTAAAGGCACTTCCAGTTTGAATGCAAAAGCTGAGAGCCTCACCTTGCGAATGCTTTTCAAATCTGCTTATTTCGATATACTCAAAGCATAAGAAAACGTTTATCAACACTCGACTGAAAAAAAAATTTGTACTAGTGAAAAAAGGTTTTTTTATTCGGGCATCAAAGGGTTTATGACCTTCCAAAAGGCTCTCGATGGCAAGGCAGATAAGGAGCTTTGTTTTTCCAGATCCCACCGAAATGTTCAGAAAAAGTATTCACGTGCAACGTATTCAAAGTGGATGCGGCTTGAAGCAATGAATACATTTTGACAACATTGATTTGAGCAAACGCACAGACACATGTCGCTTCCACAGGAGATAAATAGGATAACGCAATGGCATCTTCAGTGCCTCGTACTATCAATGTAGACTGTACGTCTGTATCAGCAATAAAACTCAACACGAATAGTGCGGCGACATCTGCACCACCATATTTATCACATGCTTAGTGTGACAATACCTGCAACACCACGACTATAAGCTTAGTGTGACGACGTCTGCTAATATTTGACTATTACTACTACTAAATCACTGTTCCTAGGTAGATGCCACTCTAACATTTTTAAGTACGAGCATGAGAGCAACAGTGACTTTGCGTTATATTTTCAGTCAATGATGTCATAATCGTTCTAGAGGTATCAAGGAGAACAATCATTGTCAGCTCGTCGTCTCACGATTGGCATATCAGCCTACAACCTGGCATGGGGTCCATTGAATATTATACATCAAGAAATTGGTAATTTGTAAAACGACATTACATTTCTCATTGTTAAGACCAATGAATGTTTCCTATATTTAAAGCATCCATGCAATCACCTTTCAGCAAGCAATGAAGAATACTATATTTCCCTCTACCTCATACCATCCAGATAGTTCAACAATTTTTGCACATGAGAATATTATTTACTATGAAATGAGTTTAAGGATTTTTTTAAAATAAAATTTTATGTACATTTCTCTAAGATATTTTAAAAGACGAAACAGACAAAATAAAACTCCCAGAATAACACAGCACACAATTCTAGGAATAGCTGATGTTTCTCCTAGTTCAACTAACATCATTAAATTTCATTTATACAGTTATAATAATAAAATGTTATTCTCGCATAATACTATTCTCAATAATATTAGGATTGTAAAATTCATGATTTAAACAAATAATTTCGAAATATTTGTTTAATAATTTCGAAACAGTTTTTTCACGTGATTTCTGTATTCTAATTCATTTCATAAATAATTTTTCTTCAAGCATAATAATACAAAAGATATATGGATTATAATTGCAGTTAAATGTCAATAATTTATTAAATAGGTTTATAAAAAAAGGCTATGCAAAATAATTTGATAGCACCTCAAAAACATAAGTTAAAAATCTTAAAATTTGTTTTTTAAATTTTTTTAAGCTTTTATATCATAAAATATAAATTTTGATATTTATAAGTAACTTGCATTTTATACTCTTGAGGATCTAAAAAAATGTAAAATTCCATATTTCACATGGTGGCAAAAGTTATTTAAATGTTTTCTACAGTAAATTCAATAAACTTGAGTCGAATTCCTCAAATTACGTTTAAAATTTCTGAGGATTTCCAGTCATACTGATTACATCAGAAGTAATACAATACGGTTTTCAATCGCCTGCTCGAAAATATAATTGAAAATCAGGACTAGATGCACTCGTAATTTTATTGTAACAAATATTTATTCTCGCTGCTAATATAATAAAATAAAAAAAAATGTATTGTTTTATTTTTACATAACAAAAAAATGTAAACAATCTGACATCTTACATTACATTCATGAGACAAAAGCTTGAATTACAAATCGTACAGTCAAGGACAGTCAATCCAATAGCAGCAATCACAGAGGGAATAGAGAGAAAATTATGGATATTACAGAAATGCCCTACTTTGATTAAAAAAATGCATTGATTAGTATAAATTAAATTTTGAAAACTCATTTTGATATCATGGGAATTAAATTAATTCATTCTATAAAACTGCTGATTCTTACTGAAAGTTGAGACCTTAATTTAGAAATGTTTAACTTAGCTATAAAAGAAGGGCCTGAATGGCCGAGTGGCTAGCTCTCTGGCGCTCGGTACCACAGGTTTCGGGTTCGAGTTCCGGCGGTGCCATGGTTGTTTGTAGTGGTTCGGAATCGACTTTAAAAAGTAGGTCTAATAAGATCGTAGAGCTTTGCGGGGGCATTGTTACTCCTCGTCCGTGGCTTATCTTCAAGTTACACGCGCCCCCTGGGTAATGCAAAGTGAGTACGTCTGTGTAGCACTTGCCTTAAGGCATCCAATACCAAGGTGTCTGTGTTTGCCAGCTGCATTAGAAAGAAAAAAAAAGCTATAAAAGAAAGTGGAAAACAGTGAAGAAAGAATATATACATTAACAATAATGCTGTGAAATATTTTTTATTATATAATTAGCATTGTCATTTTTAAGGGAATTTTGTTTGTGTATGTCCTACTTAAGTCACATGAAATTGGTTCCAACAAAGCTTTTTAGCAGAGTGGGTTTGTTCATTATTAGAAATGAAACATTTTATTATTTATTTTTTTTTATGGGTTGGATAAAGGAAACATCATTAACTCTCAAGAGGTCAAAAACGAAGAAAATAAATACATCTCGAGCTATTTATCTTTTGTTCTGAAAACGCCATATTTGAAATAAACGTAAGATAAATATAGATAACAAAAGTATTGATGCACGAGTCAATAAAGCTGTGGGAAGAAATAAAGCAAAATGATACAATGCATTCATTAGCTACTCGATAGTTTAATCCTGAATTATGAAAGTTTATAAAAATCGTTACTTATTTATTATTTAATCAGATAAAACTGGATTCATCACAACAAATTTTCAAAATATTTTTCTAAAGTCAAATGAACACTGTTTTGCAAGTCAAACAAAATGAAATTGAGCAAAATTTTACTTATTTCACTTCATTATACTGTTAAAATGCAATTAAAATTATTTTCTTCTTTAAATTTATTATTTTAAACCTTGTAAACATATTTAATCCCTCATTTTAAGCACTTTTTGCAGTAAGTTATGAAATTGTAGAATGCATTCAATAAAAAGTAAACAGACAATGTATTAAACGGACACTTCAGAGAGTTGTAATCCACAGTCAGTGGAAATTTTCTAAAGATTTATTCTTCTTTGTTGAACCCAGTTTTAAAAACTAATCCTATGTTTTATTTAGTTTCAAGACTATTTTAACGTATATTTTTTCGATGCCAATAAATTGAATTAATGAAATTAATTTCAGAGTATCTGTTAATTAAAATTAAAAATAAATTTTCTAAAACAGTGTTATTTAAAGTTTTCTAAAACAACATTACTTTAACAAATCGTTTTAACCAAACTATAGGAATATGTTGAATTATAATGAAAAAACCCTAACCATTTTAGAGTCTTACTTAATATGTTGCATTTAATATAATTTTATCTGCTGTAATAAATGTAAAATTTAGTATAAATTTTTTTTTTGTCTTTCTTAGTTTTTCAATCCATGGTTATTCTTATCTAAAACATAAAATTTGACAGCGATATATTATATTGAAGATTTTCCTGAATAAGATAATAGAAAATAAAAATTAATATTCATTTCAAAGAACTCATATACCAAGAAGTGGCTGTGAAATAATATAAGCAACTACATGTGAAATGTTCATATACATGATTGATAGGGTAATGATTATTTAACTGGTCTTGCTTTCAGAGAATTTAATGTAGTACTTCCTTTGTTAACCTATTAACAGCACGCTTGTCTAGTTAATTAATTGCAGAATATTTGATTGCTCACCATGTAATCTAACGAATTCGCTCAGTTAGCATAATTTAAAAGAGAATGAGAGATGCATTGTCTTGCAAATGGATTGTTGAAACTATTAATTGAATTAGGGTGAGGAGTCCAGTTTCATAATACTCTACACAGAATAGTAGCAGAAGGATCTTCAATAACGTACAATTCCAACTGTTTCATTATTTCCTATACAAAGACAGGGCAAACTGTAGTTACAAGCTCTATTATTTTCCAGAACTGCTTCAAAGCTCTTTGCTAAAAGACGTGTTTTCCGCTAGGTGCTCAGAAGGACAGCTGTACCTTTTATGACGATTTTGTTTAACTACTAAATAAGAGTTGAAACCATCGTAGCAATGAATTCAGGTTTAGATTAAGAGCTTAAAATGTAGTTTTCTTTAGTGAAATGTCTCAGGACAGATTTTAGTTTTGCTTTCTCCATCGTACGATACACATTATAGCCAACGGCCGTACCATGCTGAATATACCGGTTCTCGTTAGATCACCGAAGTCAAGCATCATTGGGCGCGGTCAGTACTTGGGTGGGTGACCACCTGGGAACACCGCGTGCCGTTGGCAAATTTGGGACCTGAATGGCCGAGTGTCTAGCGCTCTGGCCCTCGGTGCCACAGGTTTCGGGTTCGAATCCCGGCGGTGCCATGGATGTCTGTAGTGGTTTGGAATCCACTTTAAGCTGTAGGTCCCAGTCTCCTATGACTGTAAGAGCGTCACGGAGCAAAAGTCAGGTTTCTACCTACGGGTGCTCCATCACAACAGAAGCTGCTTCCTTCCCCTTCAATCATGAGTCCATATGGGCTTGTGGGCTTGGCCAGCCAAGTGGGATAAGAAACAACAACAACAACAACAACGATACACATTGTTCATCGCTATAGCTAATCTACTGTTCTGGAAAAACATTTTATACTTGAATTTCCCTTTAAGTGATTCAAAAGACAATTATAACATTGCATTGAATTGACTTTTTGGGAAACTTAAATCTTTATCTGGGTTGTACACATCAAGAATGTCAAAGGCATGAGTCTTCCAAGTTGCTCCGTTTCATCTACAATCCTCAGATTCATTGTAAGCAAAATATGAATGTAACCATCTGAATGCCATGAAAGATTAGATAACTTTCACCATAAAGGCTAAATTATAGTAATTATGACTAAATGTTGAGTATGACATTACATAACCTCTACGTCACTATAAATATTTATAACATATTTAGTATCAAATGCAGACTTATTTCAATATATTGCTAGATTCTCTTGCGTATCTTTCTTTCTTCACAACAATTATATTTTTGTTTTTATCAATCCTTTGTACGAAATTTAAAAATCATAAAAATTCTATGTTAAGCATTTTATTTAAATTGGTCGAATTTTTGATAATGACTTTTTTTATTTAGGTATTATTTAATTTCTACGTGTTATACATTTAAATTGTATGTCAAAGTCTTTGGTCTCATATAACTTGAAATAGATAATTATATTCAAATTAAACACATAAAGCAAACATAAGAAACTTTATGTAATACTATTTTTAATATATGAAGGAACGTGAAAGATATAAAATGTTTTTGTTAATCGATAGATAAAAACTTTTTAATCTGTTAGTCAATGAAAAAAAAAAAGTTCACATTTCAAAAATCAATATTTGAAAGTTATTAGTTTGAGATAATGATGCAAGATTTTATTTAATTACATTTATCTAACCTTCTTTCATAGTTTCTTTTAGAAATCCTCAGGGACCTCGCTTTCAAATGCTTTTTAATTTACAAAACCTGTTAAAAAGTCATCATATTTGGAATCACTTAGATGAATTGAATCGAATCTTCGTTCTTATATTCTTTTACAACTTTGGATATTGCTTAAAATATGACATACAACAGAAACTTTTTTTTTTGGTAATTAAATTGGACATTATGGATAAATTAATCATGAGAGAAATTCAAGAATGAGTCTAATCAATAAGATACATCAAATTATTTTCGAAGAAATTGAACCGTTATACACTCAAGAGCCAAAACATTATGCCCACCCTTGGCGCGCAAAACACAGCTTCAACCCGCCTTGGCATGGATTAATACCACCACTTAATACCAGTTAAATACCACTTCCACCTGATCACGTGCCTTCCACGTCATCCAGGCGAGTTCATTGCAAAATGTAGAGGTGGTCATAATGTTTTGGCTCTTGAGTGTATATAACATCGAATATCAAATACCTCATGATTCAGTTCGATATTAGTGTGTTATTTTCTAGTTATAAACCTTATAGGATCATTTATTCCATAAAACTATAGAAATTTTGAAGAATGGTGAAAAAATATGATTTATCAGAATAGTATTTATGTAATTGTGATTCGTCACTATCGCAATTGTGATTCATCAAATCAAAGCATTAAATTCATTCCAATCCATTTCTACTCAATTTTATTTTTATTTTATAATTAATTGCTTATTTTTCATCGATAATTTTTTAAATAGTTTCACACGAATTATCACTAAGAACGAAGAAAAATACAACTGTATCAAAAAAGAAATTGCAAATGAATAAGAACGGCTAACTTGTTTAGTACGACAAGATTATTTACATAAATTATATACACAAAGGATGACAAACTCATATGTTTAGAAACATAACTTTCTTTATTTAGTTCGGAGTGATTCATTAGGATTTGTAGCTGAAGAAATTTATTCCAAAATGATTTACTTTATTAATCAAGATACTACTGCATTTTGTGATATCTCTAAATGACATTGTTTTATTCAAGTAATAAAATAAGTTCTATCAAATCATACAGTAAACTGAAAAGATTACTTGCTATCTTTATATTTGAGTTGTTGTACAATAATTATAAAATAATTAATGTTATTTGATAAATTACTTCATAGTTATTAATCTTCTGTCAGCAAAAAAAAAAAGTAACATGAATAATTATTTCGATCTGCAGGACAGAAATACATCTTTTTTTTAATAATTAATCTTTGCAATTCGTACTAATCAAGTGAGTTCAAACTGATAGCAACTGAATTAGACTTAATCCAATTGTTAACTGATAAATTATTTTATAGTTAAAATACAAATCTTTCGAATATGACTTAATGCAAATTTTACAAAAACAGATACATGAGTAGCATTTATGGTAAATTTCGGTAAGTTCGGCATTTATGGTAAGTCTGATTATAATTTATCATTGGAATTTATTAATTAAATATGCTAAAAATAAATGCAGTAGATTTTAAAAAAAAATCTAATACATTTTAGTTAAACTATGTATAACATTTATTTCATCTTACTCTTTTTTTTAATTTCAATTTTTGTAAATTTTAAATCAAATTTTGTAAATTTTAAATCAATTTATCAAAATTTTTATAATTGGTTATAAAATTTAAAAAAAAGTCTTTCTTGACAATACAGAATAATTGTTATTCCTAAACATATAAAACAATATTGTCACATTAATCACAGAAATAGATACATAAATATGTATCTATTTCTGTGATTAATGTTGTAGAACTAGTAATGCAGCTGTGTATTTAAGAATACTATTATGAATTGGAATATTCTTACAAATTGCGATAGTACAAAAATGCACTTAAGATAATAAGTATTACGAATTGTGATAGTATTACAATGTAATTGTGATCCTATTACGAATGACGATACTATTACAATATAATTGTGATCCTATTGCGAATTGCGATTTAGTTACAATGTAATTATGATCCTATTATGAACTACGATACTGTTACAATATAATTAGGAATAGCAAGATTACAAATTGTAATATTATTACAATTTGCAATACTGTTATGTATTGTAATACTATCATAGTCTATATATTTTACTTTGTTCCACACTTCACCCAGAGCTATGTAGCCCGTTACCAGCCGAAAAGGTGAGAATGGAAAAATAATAATAGAAAAAAATGCAATCACAGAAATACATGAGTACAATGAATTATAATAAAGAAAAAAATGTGGTAACTAATATAACAGTAAGTAACTGTATAACTAACATACGCATAAGTGAAACGAGAAGTATACAAAATAGAAGGAATAAAGATGATAAATTCCTCAAAATAATCTGTCAGGAATAATGATTTCTTGGAATTATAAAATGTTCATTAACTTATATAAAATTCATCAATTTGATGATTTTCCATATGATCCATGGCTCGCAAATTATATTTCTGGGCCACCCAATATAGAAAACCAGAGAAGGAATTTTAAGATTCTGTAAGAGGACAAGTACAATAGTTGCACTGTGGAATGATTTTCCAGTTTCTTCGCTGGAGCAGAAATCATCTTCTGCGAGATTGAATAGTTTGAGGTATGTTGGACAATAAACCATGACTATTTGTAAACATAATTTCTTCTCTAGGTAGAATTTTGTGGAGTTTTTTTAGATTTTAAGCATGATTTTTAAACTTTTCCGAACTGTCTTGTTTTGATTTGATTTCAATCTCATTGCCAATTCTCTAAAAGCTATTTACTTAATGAATTTATTTTTGAGAAATGAAAATGGATACGGCAAACAAATTGAGTCGCCATCTATAACGCTTGGTTTATAGCAAGGCTTTCTTCAATTTCATTGACAAAATAGCCTGGCTGTGCTTTTATCCAAAGCAATTGGATGGAATCTTGTTTAAGAGTTTTTGCTGGATTCCTCTGGCCATTAGATAAAAGATTTTAGGATTAAGGATGGCAGATAGACTGGGTTGGCTGTGGTCCAAACTATTACTGGTGAATTTAGAATTCCCTAACACACTAAGGCATTTTTGTTACCAAGAATTTCAGTTAGAGTTGTTTTTGGAAAGTTTTCTCCTTCCATTCGTGAATTAATTTGTCATATTTGAAACAACAAAAAGTGATGTCTGTGAAAAAATTAAAAGGGGAATTATAGTTGAAGTGTTTATGAATGCAAATTTTGAGATCAACGTATGTCGAAATTTCTTGGATGCACTTGATAAGTTTTGCTTCTCCTCATAGTCGATTAAATTAAATTAATTAAAAGTGTCATGCATTTTAAACATTTCTTGACCTTAAGTGATTTGTATGACAATCGTTTCATATTTAATGTCAGATATAAACAGGCATATTCTAACATGCAAAGTTTGATCATTGCCTGGTAGAAGACTTCAGCTGCTATTGTTCCGTTTAATTCTCGTATAAAAATTCCCGAAGCACTCAGTCAGGAAGACATTGGAAGACCAGTATCATCTCACATGGAGAGTCATAACCATGCGACACTCCTGCACATGATGCACAATATCCCTCAGTTTAATATCTACTAATTAAAATTGTGGTTTGAAGCATCCGGAAAAGAAACACTATTTATTTTAAGGAAATATAATATTATAATCTCACATGGTAATACAATATTCCATCTAATCTCACACAATATTACCATCTCACATAGACATCCATATCAGGCGAGATTGCTACACAGGTTGCCAAAATCTCCGTCAGTTTCCTGGTAACCAATTAAAAATGTGGTTTGAAGCATCCGTGAAAGAAACATGGTTTATTTTAAGGAAATATATTACTATCTCCCATGGTAATATAATATTCCATCTCATCTCACATAATATTACTATCTCATATGTACAGTCATATACATGCGAGACAATGACAACATGTGTAAACGTATATATCAGCTTCGTGGTTACTAATTAAAATTGTGGTTTGAAGCATCCGTGAAAGAAACATTATTTATTTAAAGAAAATAGATTACCCTCTCACATGGTAATGTAATATACCATGACATATAATATCCCATCTCATCTCATATAATATTACCATTTACGATGGACAATCATTCCATGTGAGACGCTCACACATGTTGTCATAATATCCAACAGTTTCTTGGTTACTAATTAAATTTGTGGTTTACAGTATCCGTGAAAGGAACATTGTTTATTTTAAGGAAATATATTACCATCTTACATGGTAATATAATATTTCATCTCATCTCACATAATATTACTATCTCACTTGGACAATCATATTTATGCGAGGCACTTTCACATGTTGTCATAATCTTCAACAGTGTCATGGTTACTAATTAAAATTGTGCTTGCAGTATCCGTGAAAGAAACATTAATTTAAGGAAATAGAGCAAACTTTTTAATTTATTAATCCTATAATTAATCAGTTGTTTTCCAAAAATATAATTCAAATACGGTTATTAAAAGATAATAAAACTTAATACATTTTGCGAAGAACAATTCAAGTTACAAGAAAAGTAAACAACTTTTCTGGCTATTTAAAGTTAATTACTTCAGAATAATTGGAGAGTTTTCTTAATGCGAGTAGTTAAAAATAAATAATAAACAAAATAAAAAATTTCTTCATTCATTTCGAGCTTAAATAATTCGAATAGAAAATTGCTAAACTTGAAAACTCGTCAACATTTGAAGATTAAATATGCTGCTGATGAAGAAAAAGGCATTCATGCTGAAGATTAAATGTGTGCAGGAGAATTCTTAATTGAAACAGAATTTAGTTTCTTTCGAATAACCTAGCTTATTTACAAATAAACGATGAAAAATTGATGTATTTGTTTCGGAGCCTCTAAGAAATGCAATACTTAAAATAAATAATAAAGAAGCTTTTCCGAAAATATTTTGAGTGTTTACTTAAAAAGACAAAAGATGGATTAGAGATTTAAAGACAGAAATCACTTAAAGGTTTAGTTTTTCTAACATTTATAAATCCAGACGCTTTTAAGCAATATTAATTAACCAGATTAAATAAATAACTGATGTATGGACTGGATATTAACAAAATATTTCTAGCTTCACAAATGAAAGTACCAAATAAACAGAAAAAGCATGTTAAATACTATAATCAAATTTTATCCACTAAACGTAAATGCTTTATATCGCATTTCCATATTTACTATCAAAAAGTTTCACTTAAAAAAGAAAATTAACATTAATGAATTAAATTGAACATTTTATTTGGTATAAATTTCTATTAAAATTGCAATAAATATAAGATAATTTAAATTTAATAAACAATTAAAATTTAAATTAAAGTTCAAATAAAGTTCAAATCATTTTAGCTTTAATACAGATTAAAAGTATTTTATATCGAATTTTTATTTCTTCTGTCGTAATAATTAAATAATTGAATTTTTGTTATATAACTCGATTATTTACTTAAAATTACATAAATTGTAGTTTTATTCTTATTGTCTGATGAAATTAATAAATAAACAAAAATAATCTGTAAATAATAAAAATAATTTAACAATAACTATATAAAGTATTATATTTTTAGCTATACGTTTAAAAAGATAATCGTTACTATGCATTCTTTTCAAATTACTTTAATTACTGAAATTAAATGGATATCATTTATCAAATCTTTATTTTTAAAATTCTACCAACTTTAAAAAAAAAATGCTTTTAGGTGTTTTTTAAAAGAGGTAACAAAAAAAGACATAAGTTAAGATGCTAATGCAATATACTCTGCCTGTTGAATTGTAATCTGCAAATATCTCAAAAATTTTCAAAGAAATTACTATTTAATTTATAAAATATCTATCAAATTTTTGAGGAAAGTTTTATTCTTCAATTTAGTTTTTATCAGACATAAGGGTTCTCAATAATAACACTACAAAAAAAAGGTTTAATAACCTACTTCAAATGTTAGAATTATGGCTTAAGTCCAAGAAAACTGCTACTATGGTTCAACAACATGTAACATTTAGTCTTTTCTTATAAATAATACATCAATAAACGTATTTTTTCAATACTTAAATTTTCGCTTTCTGCCCCAATACACATTATCAAAAAAATTCCTAGAAAAAGACATACACTTTATGTAAGTTTTCCCCTCTTTCTATATGAAATATTTATTTCGTTCCAAAATATATAAGAAAGTATCCCCACTGAACAATAAAACAACGATATTACTCTAGACATTCTAGGGGAAAATGACTTTGGGTGCGTGAATTTGAAGTTTTGATGAAAAAAAAAAGACAGAAATTCTATCTCAATTTTATTTCGCTTATGCAGCGAGTGATATTAAAACATTAAAAGGTTTTAAAACAGATTTTAAATTTGATATCGAAGTTTTCAAACTTGCTTTAGCTTATTTAAGTAAAAGCGCACTTCAATCACGAAAAAAAAAAGTGAAAAAAAAAGTGTAATGGCATATTGATGTAATAATTTTTTAAATCAATGGGAAAACTTTTTGTGCATAGCAAACTAGAATATAATGAAGACAAACACTAACATCCCACTACGAAGAA
>BPLQ01004480.1:0-28724 GCA_021605075.1 Caerostris darwini
ATGTTAACTAATGCTTATTATAGTTAGACCATGAGAGAAGTATAGCGGAAGGGATTACTTTGAAGACGATGAAATAAATTTGGAAGAATAAATAAACAATTTTTTGAAAAAATTTTTTCTTACTTTTTAAGTACAGTAGTAAATACATTAATACTAGATAAAAAATTATTGTTGCACAAAAACTTTTTGTATAAGAACAATAAGTATCAATACAATATTTTGATATGCTTATTAAAACATTTTTTGTACTTAAATGAATTCCTACATATTTTAAGAATAATTATTAATCATTTTTATTAGATTCAAAATATTAGTTTAGAAAATTCTTACTTTAATTCGCTTAACTTTTGGAATGCAGATTTTTAATGCAGATTGTAATGCAGATTAATTTAAAGAAGTTAAAAAAATCGAAACGAAAAAAGAATGAAAAGAACGAAAACCGAAAAAATAAGGGAAAAAGGAAATAGTAATTAAAAAAAAAATTAGTATTTTTTCAAAAAATATCGAAATCAACCAGAAAAAAATTCTTTATATATATATATATAAAAAAAAAAATCATATTTTTGTTATAGTAAAAAAAAAAAAGAAATATAAATAAACAATAGCTTTTATAAAAAAGAATTTAAACATATTCTTTTATTATTATTGGATTAGCAAGAAAGTATTTCGTTTTTACTATGTACTTAAATAGTGAAAACCGAATTTACTTTCTCGCCAATCAAATACCATATATTATAAAGTTGAATCATAAACCGAATAAAACATTACAATTTTGAAACTTATTTTCTTACTTTCATAATATTATAGAATATAAGCAAATCAACTTTCAAATACAAATAGCTTCATGTATAAGTAAAACAATTTTTTGCCTTTTTATTATCACTAAAAAAAATAAGCAGACTGCCCGGATTCATCAGTGCAAAAAGAATTGATGAATCTTTTCTATAATCCAATGATGAAAACAAACGAATCTTTCCAACAAACTAATTTCGAAGTTCTTGAGCATTAAATAAAGAATGGCGAGCAAATACACTCCAATCCGCAATCAATAGGAACCAGTGCAGCACTGCGTTCGATTCAGATAAAACTTTAACTATTTTAGTTCAAAATAGAAGTTAGATAGGTGCAATCCAATCAAATCGCTGCAAAGAAAATAAAATGAGGCCACGTTTCATTATCATAAAAATGCACAACCGACCGCCATTTTCTTCTTTTTTCTTTTTTGTACTTTGTACTATTTCAATGTGAAATATCGAGTTAGAACAATGAATATTCATCTGCCCGGTGGAGGCTTAGAGTTATCTAGGAACCAATTTTCGAGTAAAATTGTTCGAATTCCTGTCTTTTGAGAGCCAACCAATCACTACTCTTCTAGAGCGATTCATAAAAATTCCACTCTCTGTAAAAGATCGATGAAAGGAATTTTAATTAGCAGACGATGGAGAAAGGAGCGGGTGGAACTTTAACTGCAACCGCGCTTACATTTATAGTTCATTATTGCGCCTGCCTTGTTCGGGCCCTGAAGGTTAAAATAAAGGACTAAATAGCGAAAGGATTTATTGTGAAGAATGCAGGCTTTTGCAGGTAGAAGATTATGATGATGGTGCTTTGGTTTGCTTGAAAGAATAACGAGTATTTGTTAAAAGGTATTACCTACAGATTCGCAGGTTGGATTTTATATCTGGGTTTGTTTGCTCAACTTGGAACATTTCTGTCGTTGCTCTCTGCAGGCAGTACACAGCCTTCGGATTATTTGATGATGTTTGGAATTGTTTAGGGAAGGATTCACCCAGATGGTTTTAAATTAATGCTTATTAAATAATTGAACAAAAATATCCCGTGGTGTTTGGCTAAGAAAAGGACATTTTTAAGTAAATGACGTATTGTATAATAAAAGAGAATAGTCCACTTAATTGTTTTTACATTTGTTATTACTTATTTGTGAATAAATTAAAAATTGTAAAATATTTTCATTCATGAAATAGGAAAGCATATTTTAATTTAATTTTAAGTGTATCATGATTTGATGTATAAAAGGACATCAAATCATAGAATTTTAAACAAGACATAAGAAATAAACGATGTATTAAATAAAATAAAAATTTAAAGCATTTTAAAAGATATCAGAAGTTAGACATTCGATAATTTCTCAAGAACAGTTGCTTTAAATTTTATTCCTGGTAAAACAATTGATGCTTTATGAATTTAGAAGAACACATCAAAAATCATTTTAACATAAAAAGGAAAATAAATTCATGAAATATTTATAGATGCTTTCTCCGCAGCATAATTTAAAAACAAAATAATTTTAACATTATTAACAACAACACTAATTTTAAACAATATATAAGACGTGGTAGTAATTAAAAAAAAATTAAAGCATTTTATACGATACCAGAAGTTAGACATTCAACAATTTCTCAAGAACAAATGATTTAAAATTTATTCCTGGTAAAATAAGGTGGTTTTAAAAGGGTTTATCAAAAATCACTTTAGCATAATAGGAAAAATAAATGTCTGAAATGTTTATAGATGCTTTCTCCACGTCATTTCGTCCATTTTATTTCTGGTAAAACAACTCCCAATTTATGTACTCAGCAGAACTCATCAAAAATCATTTTTAGTATAAAAGTGAAAATATGTGTCTGAAATGTTTATAAATGCTTGCTTATAGATGCTTGTTTATAGATGAAAAGTCCCAAAAATTTCATACAATTTGTACTTGATTTAAATTAAATAAAGCATAAATATATAAATCTTTTAGTACATGAATATATATTTTGACAAAAAATGTGTTATAAATTAAAATAAAGGAAAATTTAGGGTTTTGATTTTAATTTTCCCAATTTTGGATTTCAGTTTATTGTATTTGAGAAAGTGAGTGGTTATTTTAAATTTATTTAAATACAATCTAATAAATAAAAGTCTAAGTGTAAACCAAGACAAAAATTGTAATCATCATCATCATTTACAATACTTTTTAGAAAATTCTATATTGTCATCAACGATACCATGAAATTTCCATAATCTTTAAAATTATTTATCAAGGACAACATTAGAAAAAAAATAATGTTAATAATTAAAATATTTTTTTCACTTTTCTGTGAAATTCTTCTTTTATTATAATGAGCATCTACTAGTTTTGAATTAATTTTATGTATTTTTAACGAAGCTAATTATCAACGACCTGAAATTATTCTGGTAAGAATAAATTCTAACGCTTAACATTTTTTAATGATTTTTCATGCATTCTTCATGTGTAAGACTTCATTCAACATTATTTCTAAACCAGCCCGGAATTCTAGTTTTTGATTTGTTTTATTTAAAAGAAAAAAAAGTAGGAACAAACAAACAAAAAACTGTTTTTTATTCTATTCAAGTATTTCGAAGACAGCTGTTGTTTCGGTGAATAAAAATTCTTCTTTTTTCGCAACGCTAAATAAATCGATTTAGATTTCACGAAGAGGAGGGAAGAATGTAGATTTGAGAAGTTTTCTCTTCATTCAGTCGCAAGTCATTTTTCTGATCCTGACATGCATTCATTCAGCTTTCTCATTAATCATCAATGTTTTATGATTGCAGAGAGAAAATGAATTTCCATCCATTCAAGAATCTTCTTTTTTTATTCCTTCTTCTTGAAGATTTTCAGATTCAAACACGAAATTAAAAATTAGTCATTTATCGGAAATATTCCAAGTCAGATATTATTATGCTGCAAAAGATGCTAGATCATCTTTCATTTAAGAAAGATATTTAATAAAAAGAATGTGAAAAGCATTATTCGTAATTCGTCATTCGTACACTTTCACATTCAGCAAATGATCTTTTTTTTTTTAAATCGATAGTTGCTGGTGCATTACATATTTCAGTGATGATTGCCAGATAGTCTGATTTAATAATTTGAAAAATGATTTCATTTAGAACAATGATTTCCTTATATACCAACTGTAACTTTGCTACGTGTTACACATAAAAAAAACCCTATATTTTTTTTAGCATATCTATATTAAATTATTTATATAGAATAATAAGTTAAAAAAAATCGGCTGACCCGATATACAGATTATCCATAAAATTTAGAATTTAATGTAAGAATAAAATGCAAAATAGCTACCTTAAAAAATGAAAAATTATGGAATACCAAACGATTTTCTTTTCTTGAAAAATATTATTTTCCCTTTCACATTTACCAAATGATTTTTCGTAAAAATAATAGATATTTTGGTAATGCACTACATATCTCAGTAATGATTTAATACGTTGCCAGATAGTCTGACTTAATAATTTGAAAAATTATTTCATTTCGAAAGATAATGTTCTTTTATATATCACTGTAACTTTGCCACTGGAAAAAGAACTCTCTCTAAAGCTTTCTAGGTCTATCTATAATTTTTTTATATAAAATAATAAATAAAAACATAATCGACTATGCCGATGTATAGGTTAAACAAAAAGAACAGAAGAACAAAATTCCAAATAGCAATCTAAAAAAAATAAAAACTATAGAATTCCAAACGATTTTCTTTTCTTGTAAAACCTCATTTTCACTATAAAATAAAATTGTATTTTATTCTTTTACCAGAGGATCTTTTAGAACAAACTTACATTATTTGATTATAGAATTAATAGCTCATGAAAAGAATTTAAATAAATATTATGTATGAAAAGTTCGTGAAAAGAATTTAAATATTTATTATGTATAAAATGTTCGTGAAAGAAATTAAAAAAAAAAACGTTTTAATTTAAAACGTTTTGCTTTATGTTGCTTCTCTGTAATTATTGGTTGTTTTCACTTTTCTTCTAGGCTGTCTAGCACTGGCGAGTTTCGTGCCACAAGTACTGTTCCAACACTATCTATGTTTTTCACTATGGAGATCACATTCCAATAAAAAAAGTAGATCTAGCCATTTGAAATTTTCTCACTGTAACTGAGTTTAACTGTTGTTTTTCGTATGATTTTTGAGGGCGTATCTCAAAATGCTTTAAACCAAAATATCGAAACTTATTTATTTATTACTGCTTTGTTTTACTTGGTTTTACGGGTGGTGACGGGAGAGCATTGCCTTCGTGAGTAACTTTTAGATGATCTTCATTCGATTATCGTTCGGGGAAAAAATAAAAAATAAAAATAAATAAAAACTTCTATCAGACAGTGATGAGCCAATGATTTATAAATTAACTTTATGATAGCTAGAGGCTTATCTATCGAGAATGTGTTGTTATAATCACCGTGCATAGAAAGATTGTAGGATGTCGTGACATTATTATTACTGTTATTTTATACACACCTGTAAGCTTCGTGTTCCACTTAAGTATGCTTTGGTCAGCCCATCGACGAGTGATGAATGGAGAACATTGCCTTCTTGAAGGACTTTTAAATGTTCTCCGTTCGCGTATCATTTGGGAAGAAAAAAGTTGTGTCAGACAGTCTGAGTCCCGATGGGAGAAACTTATTTAGTTAACCACAAATGCCATCATGATTTTGTTTCTGAATGTGGAGACTGCAATAGACGCCGCCAGTGGCCACCTTGTAAATAATTAACCACCTATAAAATAATTAACAGACAAGCAAGCATCTAAAACTACTTTTTTGATTTACAATAAAAGGAACAATTTATATTTCAATAAATTGTTAAAATTTATACTCAAAAACAATGTAATATATTTTTTAACGAAAAAAACTTGTGTCAGACAGTCTGAGTCCCGATGGGAGAAGCTTATTTAGTTAACCACATACGCCCTCATGATTTTGTTTCTGAATGTGGAGACTGCAATCGTCGACGCCAGTGGCCACTTTTTAAATAATTAACAGACAAGCCAGTATCTAAAACAACTTTTTTGATTTACAATAAAATGAAGAATTTATATTTCAACAAAGTAACAAAATTCATCAAGGTAATTTATAGACAAAAAGTGTCGTACATTCTTTACTGAATACAAAAATAAATTTCTCAAATCAGCTAAACGGTTTCAGAAAATATGAACATCCAGTAACTATAAGAAAAAGAAACACACTTGCTTACCTGCGCAACAAAAATATTATCTTATTTGTTACTTTATTTTCCGAGTTTATTTCTTTATAGATTTCTGTGTGTTGGGTTCTCAGCAACCCGGCTCTTAACACAGTGGGAATGGCGTGGTGCCGGGGCAGCTTAACGACAATTGAATTGTTGGGAGCACATATTAGTGCCACTCGGACGACGACCCTTTCCTGAAAGAAAGTTCTTAAATGACCATCACTTGACCATCAATAAAAGGTATGTGGAAATAAAGAGCAGATGCAGTTGACCCTCGATGGGGAATGCCGGCATGTATTTATACTTGGGTACAGAAAAAGCGCCGGCGAATTTATGTTCTACAGAACGCTTGTTTTATTGTGCTTGTACTTGTACTTGTTTTAAGTATGTCAATTCAAGCAGTAAAATTATTGATATCTATTTCATCATTACATTATTATAAATAAATTTAGAACACGAAATATCGCGTGCAAAACTAAAAGTTAAATAATTAAATTCTCGACTAAAACGTGTATTTTGGTCTAATTTGTATTATTCTAAGGCAAACAAGAGGTCACTAGTGATGCCATATATCTGATTATCGTTATTTTATGTTGTTTTGACTCGATGCCTTTCAATACAATATCTACAAAGGATAAATGATGAGTAGCGTGTTACATATTACTTAATATATGTTACATATAATTATTACTTAGTACTTATCTTATTACTTATTACTTGTTATTACTCGATATTTTTCATTTGCAATAACATTTCTTTGTCTAATACAGCTGGCAATGTAGACAGATTATCATTATGCCCTAATAAGCAAGGATTGATACTCATTTAGCACTACCATTCTGATACTCATTAAGCACTACCGAGGTAGCACGTGTAGCTTGAAGATATGCTACGGACGCGAATAACACTACTCCTAGAACGCTATATGCACCTATTAGACCGGGACCTATGGTTTAAAGTGGATTCCGAACCACAACAAACATCAATGCCACAACCGGGACACGAAACTGAAACCTGCGGTACCAGCGTCAGAGCGATCTGCAATAACATGAACAGTTTATATTTCTATAAATTGTTAAAACCCATCAAAGTCACAAAAAAATGTAATATAAATTTTAACGAACACAAAAATACATTTCTCAAACAGCTGAACGGTTTAAAAACTATGAACATCCAGTAGCTACTAAAAAAGAAACACACCCGCTTACCTGCGCAACAAAACTATTATGTTATTTGTTACTTTATTTCCCGAGTTTATTTTTTTATGGATTCCTGTGTGTTGGGTTCTTAGCAAGCCGGCTCGGAACACAGTGGGAACGACGGGGTGCTGAGGCAGCTTAACGACAATCGAATTGTTGGAAGCACATATTAGTGCCACTCGGACGATGACCACTTCCTGAAAGAAAGTTCTTAAATGACCATCACACGAATAAAAGGCACGTGGAAATAAAGAGCAGATGCAGTTGACCCTTGATGGAGAATGTCGCTATGTATTTGTTGTACTTGTGTACAGAGAATTTATGTCTACAGAACATTTATTTTATTGTGCTTGTACTTGTTTGAAGTATGTCCATTCAAGCAGTAAAATTATTAATATCTATTTCATTATTAATTTATTATAAATAAAACAGGGATTTAATCCATTAATTTTTATTATTCTAGTATACTCGGGACACATATACTTCAGAGCAACGTGAATTAACTCGTGCAAAACTAATAGTTGAATAGTTAAATTCCCGACTAAAACGAGTATTTTGGTCTACTGTGGCCACGCAATGATGATGGCCACGCAATGATGATGGCCAAGCAAATGATAGATTATGCTCTTTTACACTAATCATCATTACAATGCTGTGCTATCATTGATTGATTATCCATTTTCAAAAATAACGGTTAGAAATTGTATATGTACTATGAAAGCGTTCACTAAATTTTATCTTGTGTCTCATCTCACTGCCATGCAGTGCGATATGGACATCCCATGAGTAGTTTATTCATGGAAGTAGGGAAAGGGGGCAGTTTCTGTTGTGATGGAGCATCCGTGGGTAGAAGTCTGACTTGGCTCCGAGTCGCTAAAGAAGGATTTGGTTTGTCGCTCTGCGGTTATTTTGTGCACACTTTAGGCTACTTAGACTGGGACCTACAGTTTAATATGGATTCCGAAACACTCACAAACATCCATTCCCCTGCCAGAATTCGAACCTGAAGCCTGTGCTACCAAAGGCCAGAGGGATAGCTAACTGGACATCATGTCGCCGCTGTAGAAGGAGGACAGTGCTTTCTGCGGGGACATTTAGGGGTAATTACCCTAACTATCTGATATATATGTATGGGAGAAAGCCGGAAAATTCCCTAAAGGCAGTCTAACTCAAGAGGCAAGTTGCTGAATATCACAAACGCTATCGTGTCCCATCATTTTAGGAACAATTTCTACAACAATGTCACCAGGGGATTAAACCTCAGCTCTAATGCTCACCAGCGGTGAACTTTGCCACCAAGCACAAAATTTTATCTTACCTTAAGTTACAACTTACCACAAACTTTATCTTACCTTAAGTTACAACTTACCACAAACTTTATCTTACCTTAATTCCAAATTCTTAATACCAATATCTTAATACCAAATTCATTCAACTATCGAATGAATGATACGATAGCCTTCGTATGTTACCAAGATACAAGTTTTAACATTAACCGTACAGTTTCTACAAATTATACTTAAAAAAGTTATTAAGCAGAGAAATGAAATTTATACATAGGTTTTAGTAATTAATGTGAATATGCTTTTCAGTTTATTTACATTGCCTTTTTCAATTTCTACTATTAGTTCACACTCACCCTATATATATATTTATATATCTTGTTCAAATTTTCAATCGTTCATAAAATACTTTTTATTCATCCACTCAAGTTCAAATACATTTTTTTTAATCTTTTACTGGATGACACTTGATGTTAATACAGTTTTTTCAAATATTAATCCATTAATTAAATTTAATTAATTAATTATATTTTTTTAGATTTAAGTTGCATGTATCTGCAAATAGATGGCGCCAGATGTAAGAGGAAAATTTCAAGTTTATTTATAAAGGACTTTCTGCAATATAGTGAAAAAAAGTAGGAATTGTTTAAAAATTTTTTTTTTATATTACTTGTTATTATTCATAATAAGTTCGATTTAAATACAATAATACTAGATAAAAAATTAATGCTGCTCGAAATGTTTTTATATTAAAGCAATAAGGATCAATACAATTTTTTGACCTGCTTATTAAAACATTTGTAGCACTTAAATGAATACCTACATATTTTAAGAATAATGATTAATAATTTTTATTGGATTCGAACTATTATTTTAGAAAGTTATCCCCTTAATTTGCTTCATTTTTTCCAAAGCAGATTTTAACTGCTGCTTTGAGGAAATTTTATATTTTCAAATTCTATTATTTCAATGTAATTGTAAAGATTATAAAAATGAATTAACTTTAAGAAGTTGAAAAATCAAAGGAAAAGCGAAAAAAAAAAAAGTGAAAAAGTAAATAGTAATTCAAAAGGAAATTAGTATTTTTTTCTAAAATTGTAGAAATCAAGCAGAAAAAATTCTTTATTAAAGATAATATATCTAAAAAAAAAAAAAGGAAATCATATTTTAGTTGTATAAATAAACTATTGAAGTATTGAAACTATTTAGTTGTAAAATAAACTAAATAATTGTTTGATTTATTAATAATTAATAATTGTTTTTATAAGAAAAAGGTTAAAATCTAGAATACTGTACCCCTGAGGAAGTCGCCAATCTTGCAACTCTGGTTATTTCGCCAATTTTCCGCCAATTTCTTTAGGGTTGTAATACTGTAATCAGAGGAATTCTTCATTTTCCGAACAATATAATGACTATTTTATTGCTATTTCCATAATTAGTTGCAGAATTCATAGTTGCAGTAAATAAGAAATAACAATTTTAAAATAATAATTTGTGAAACAGAAATATATATTCTATTAAATAAGTATTCCGATAAATAATTGATTATTCCGAACTTATTGCTATAACGTACGTCTGTCGCTGATACAGAACATAAAGAATTTTTATGATTTTGCCACTGATGAAAATAAGAAACAAACAAGAAAAACGATTTTTTAATTTATTAATAACTTAAAATTTTATTCTTAAATTAATTTCTTTTTAAAAGATGTTCGTTTACTTCGGATTTTGTGGCAACCGTAATTAGAATTCGCACGGAATATTCGAAGTTTTAGATTTTTAGAATGTTAGTTAACGTTACAATTTAAATTTTTAATAATTAAAATAAATTAATAATATTAAAATAATTTCTAAATTTTTAAGAACGTTACAACTTAAATTTTTCTGTGGATTTGTGCTATTGGTCAAGCATTCCATATTCATTTGCTGTGTCTATGCACGTACACAATAAAAGGTAAGTTATTCTCCTGTTTCTTCTTCTTTTTTCTCTTTTGTTAATATTAATTTATCATTCGAATTCGGCTTCGTAAAGAACACGACTTATTTTTTGACACTTAAAAAAAATGGTGAATTAGCGAATAATTTTGGCTAAATTTTATCGTAACAGCGATTATATATTTAAAAAATATATATATAATCGTTTGCAAAATGAAATTCCACATAATAATTTGGCGATAAAGTGATTTAATTTGGTGTAAAAGCAATTTAGGAATTAAATGTTGGCAAAATAATTATATATTTTGGAGTTAAAGTGTCAATAAGTGGCGTAAAAAGAAAACATCAAGATTTTGCCAAAATAGTGGCAAACTTTTAGCGATAAAGATATATACATCGGCGTAAAGACAATTTAGACATAATTTTTTTTGTCATAATAGTGCTAAATTTCAGCTTAAAAGCGATAACATTTGGCCCAAAAGTATTCCAGAGATAAAATTTTTTAGTGATAAAAATTTGGCGATAAAGAATTAACTTTTGGCTAAAAAGCACATATAACAAAATCCACTTATTGAAAAAGTTTGGCGATAAATGTTGGAGATAAATAATTAACTTTTGCTGTAAAAGCATTTCAAATAATAAAATTTGCTAGTGAAAAAGTTTGGCGATAAAGCAATAAATGTTGGCAATAAAGCATTTCAAAGATTAAAACTTTCGTAGGATAGTGATAATATTTGGCTTTAAAGCGATAAACTTTGGCTTCAAAGCCTTTTCAGGAATAAACTGAAGTAATAACTATTTGGCTACTAATGTTGGCGTAATAGCACTGTTTGGTTATAAATTTTGGCAAAATAGCATTTTACAATGATACCGAATTTCAGCAGCCATTTTGTTTGTTTATTTGGCGATTTGGCAACCCAATGAAGGATTTTGGCGTAATATCATTTTACCGCGCAAACTACCTGACTCATTCATTTCTATGCTTATTTACCGACTTGGAAACTTGGCGATGTATTTGGCACAAAGGGTACAGGATGATACATTTTAACCAAAAAAAAAAAAAAAACTTTAAACATATTCTTTTTGTTACTATAGGTTTGCAAGGAAGTACGTTCGGTTTTTGCAATGTACTTTAATAGCGAAAACCGAATTCACTTTCTTGCAAACCAAATGCCATCTTATTATAAAGTTGAATCATAAAACGAATAAAAACATTACGATTTTGAATCTTATTTTAGGACTTTCATAATATTAGAGATATAAGCAAATCAACTTTCAAATATAAATAGCTTCGTGTATTAGTAAAAAAAATTTTTTCCTTTTATTATCATGAAAACAGATAAAAACTGTCCCGATTCATCAGTGCAAAAGAATTGATGAATCTTTTCTATAATTCAATGATGAAAAGAAACGAATCTTTCCAACAAACCAATTTCGAAGTTCTTGAGCATTGAATAAAGAATGGTGAACAACTACATTCCAGTCCGCAATCAATAGAAACCAGTACAGCACTGCGTTCGGTTCAGATAAAACTTTAACTATTTCAGTTTGAAATAAAAGTTAGATAGGTGCAACCCAATCAAATCGCTGCAAAGAAAACAAAATGAGGCCATGTTTCATTATCGTAAAAATGCACAACCGACCGCCATTTTTCTTTTTTTCCATCTTCTACTTTGCGCTATTTCAATGTGAAGTATCGAGTTAGAACAATGAATATTCATCTGCCCGGTGGAGGCCCAGAGTTATCTAGGAACCAATTTTCGCGTAAAATTGTTCGAATTCCTGTCTTTTGAGAGCCAACCAATCACTGCCCTTCTAGAACGATTCATAAAAATTCCACTCTCGGGAAAAGATCGATGAAAGGAATTTTAATTAGCAGACGATGAAGAAAGGAACTTTAACTGCAACCGCGCTTACATTTATAGTTCATTATTGCGCCTGCCTTGTTCGGGCTCTGAAGGTTAAAATAAAGGACTCAATAGCGAAAGGATTTATCGTGAAGAATGCAGGCTTTTGCAGGTAGCAGATTATGATGATGGTGCTTTGGTTTGCCTGAAAGAATAATGAGTATTTGTTAAAGGGAATTACCTACAGATTAGCTGGCTGGATTTTATATCTGGGTCTGTTTGCCCAACTTGGAACTGCTCTGATTGAAAATTTTCTGTTTGTAAACAGTAAACAGCCTTCGGATTATTTGCTTATATTTAGAATTAATTAGGGAAAGATTCACCCAGATGGTTTTAAATAATACTTATTAAACAATTGAACACATATATCCTGTGGTGCTTGGCTAAGAAAAGGACATTTTTAAATAAATAACGTACTGCATAACAAAAGAGAACAGTCCACTTAATTGTTTTTATATTTGTTGTTACTTACTTATGAATAAATTAAAAATTGTAAAATATTTTCATTTTTAAAACAGGAAAAAATCTGTTTAATGTAATTTTAAATATGCCACGTTTTGATATTAAAAAAGATAAAATCATGGAGTTTTAAATAACACATAAGTAATAAACGATGTATTAAGTGAAAAAGTGTAAAGCATTTTAAGAGATACCAGAAATTAAATATTCTATAATTTCTCGAGAAATTTTGTTATAAATTTTATTTTTTGTAAAACAACTGCCAATTTATATATTTAGAAGAACTCATCAAAAATCACTTTAGTATAAAAGCGAAAACAATATCTTAAATGTTTATAGATGCCTTTTTTTGGAGAATAATTTAAAAATAAAATAATTTTAGCATTAGTAACAACATCATTCACTTGAAACAGACATTAAACAACAATAAATGAGAAATAAAGGCTTTATTAAATGAAAAAAAATGTGAAGGATTTAAAAAAAATACATTCGATAGCTTATCAAGAGCAGTTGCTTTAAATTTTATTTTGATTAATATTCTTTATGCATTTAGATTAAGGTTTGGTTTGTCGCTCTACCGTCATTTTTTTTGCACACTTTGGGCTAAATAGACCGGGACCTACAGTTTAATGTGGATTCCAAACCATTAACAAACATCCATGCATCCTCCAGGATTCGAACTGGAGCCTGTGATACCAAAGGCCAGAGCGCTAGCCACTTTGTCATCTGGCCGACAAGAAAAACTTATCAAGAATACTTAGAAAAATACTTAGAAAAACTTATCAAGAATAATTTTAGCATAATGCGTATAGATGCTTTCTTTGCAGGACAATTTATATGTCATGTGTCATAGTATATATGGGTGTTTCGTTTCTGGGTGTACACGTGTCTGCCACATATGAATAGTCCTCAAAATTTCATATATATAATCTGTATTTGATTTAAATTATCTTTAAAGCATAAATATATTCTAAATATTCCAATACATAAATGTACATTTTAACAAAAATATGTTAAATAAAAAAATAAAAAAAGGGAAATTTAAAATTTTGCTTTTAATTTTCGCCATTTTGGATTTCAGTTCATTGTATTTGAGAAATTATGTTGTTAGTTTAAATTTATTTAAATACGAATCTAATAAATAAAATTCAAAGTGAAAACCCAAAATTCATCATAATCATCATCATTTAAAATCCTTTTTAGAAAATTTTAAATTGCCATTAACGATACCATGAAATTTCCATATTTTTTAAAATTATTTATAAAGGACAACATTAGAATAAAAAGAAAATGAAGAACCTTAATAATTAAAATATTTTTTTCACTTTTCTGGGGCATTTTTCTTTTATTATAATAAGTATCAACTAGTTTAGAATTAATTTTATGTATTTTTAACGAAGCTAATTATCAATGACCTGAAATTATTCTCGTAAGAATAAATTTTAAGCTTCATATTTTTAAAAAAATTTTCATATAATCTTCCTGCTTAAGACTTCATTCAACATTATTTTTAAACCAGCACGGAATTATATTTTTTGATTTGTTTTATTTAAAAGAAAGAAAGAAGGAACAAACAAACAAACAAACAAAAAACTATTTTTTATTATATACAAGTATTTCGAAGACAGCAGTTGTTTTGGTGAATAAGAATTCTTCCTTTTCCGTAACGCTAAATAAATCGATTTAGATTTCACGAAGAGGAGGGAAAAATGTAGATTTGAAACTTTTCTCTTCATTCAGTCGCAAGTCATTTTTCTGATCCTGACATGCATTCATTCAGCTTTCTCATTAATCATCAATGTCTTATGATTGCAGAGAGAAAATGAGTTTCCATCCGTTCAAGAATCTTCTTTTTTTTTATTCCTTCTTCTCGAAGATTTTCAGATTCAAACACGAAATTAAAAATTAATCATTTATCGGAAATATTCCGAGTCAGATATTATTATGCTGCGAAAGATGCTAGTCATATTTCATTTAAAAAAGATATTTAATAAAAAAGAATGTGAAAAGCATTATTCGTAATTCTTCATTCGTACACTTTTACATACATCAAATGATCTTATTTAAAAAAAAATAGATAGTTGCTGGTGCATTACATATCTCAGTAATGATTTAATGCGTTGCCAGATAGTCTGACTTAATATACTGAAAAATGATTCCATTTAGGACAATAATGGTCCTTATATACTCCTGTAACGTTGCCACTGGTTGCACATAAAAAGAACCATCTCGGAAGCTTTCTAGGTCTTTTCTAATTTTGTTTTATATAACACAATAAATAAAAAGAATCACTTGGACGTAATCCAGAAAAGGAATACGTAATCCAGAAAATTTAGAAACTAAAACCCCTATAAAACTTTTTAGCATATCTATATTAAATTATTTATATAGAATAATAAGCAGATTATGCATAAAATTTAGAACTTAATGTAAGAACAAAACACAAAATAGCTATCTTAAAAAATGAAAAATTATGAATACCAAACGATTTTCTTTTCTTGAAAAATTTTATTTCTCTTTTGTCATTTTCACTTTCACATTTCCAAAATGATCTTTAATAAAATAAGTAAAATAAAAGTTTTATTTTTTATGTGAATTCCTCCTTTTTTTTCTCTATATTGCAGAAACTCTTTTATAAATAATTTTCATTCATTTTTTTTAAGTTCCATCTATTGGAAAAACTAAAACTTAACATGAAAATGAAATCTAAAAAAACTAAAATTAATTAATTAAATTAAATGAATTAATTAATATTTGAAAAAACTGTATTAACATCCAGTGTCATCCACTACAAGTTTAAAAAAATTTATTTGAACTTGAGTGGATGAATAAAAAGTATTTTATGAACGATTGGAAATTTGAACAATATCTATACACTGAAGTCACAAAAGTCATGGGATAGCAATATGCAAATTTTCATATGGCAGTAGCATCGCGTAGAACAGGTATAAATGCGCAGTGCTTTAGCAGAGCTTTCATTTCTGTTCAAGTTATTCATGTGAAGAGGTTTTGACGTGATGATGACCGCACGACGGGAATTAACAGACTTTGAACGCGGAACGTTAGTTGGAGCTAGACGCATGGGTCATGCCATTTCGGAAATCGTTAGGGAATTCAACATTCCTTGCAGCCATTCATGGACTTCATGTACCCAAACAACGATGGGATTTTTATGGATGACAATGCGCCATGTCACCGGGCCACAACTGTTCGCGATTGGTTTGAAGAACATTCTGGGCAATTCCAACGAATGATATGGCCACCTAGATCGCCCGACATGAATCGCATCGAGCATTTAGGGACATCATCGAGAGGTCTGTTCTTGCCCAAAATCCTGCACCATCAACGCTTTCACAATTATGGACGTCTATCGAGACAGCATGGCTCAATATACCTGCAGAAGACTTCCAACGACTTGTTGAGTCCATGCCACGTCGAGTTGCTGCACTTAGCCGGGCGAAAGGAGGGCCGACACGATATTAAGAAGTATCCCATGACTTTTGTCACTTCAGTGTATAGGGAGAGTGTGAGTTAAAAGAAGGAATTGAAAAATTAGATAGTTAGCTAGTGCATTGCATGCTTCAATGGTAATTTAATACGTTGCCAAATAGTCTGACTTAATAATTTGAAAAATGATTTTATTTGGAACAATAATGTTCCTCATATACCACTGTAACCTTGCTACGAGATGCACATAAAAGAATCCCTTGAAACCTTTCTACGTCTATCTTTAATTTTTTTGATATTAAATAATAAATAAAAATAATAATCACTTGTACAGGTTAAAGAATGTACCTGCCGATGTACAGGTTAAACAAAAAGAACAAAAGAATTAAATGCAAAATGGCAATCTTAAAAAAATAAATAAACTATAGAATTCCAATCGATTTTCTTTTCTTGAAAATTCTCATTTTCACTTTGAAATAAAATTGTCTTTGCTTCTGTGACCAGAGGATCTTTCAGAACAAACTTACATTATTTAATTATATAATTAATAGCTCATGAAAAGGATTTAATTAAATATTATGTATGAAATGTTCGTGAAAAGAATTTAAATAGATGTTAGAGAGTTTTTGCATACCGTACGTTAGTTACCGTAGGACGTCCGTTAGCTTTTTCCCTAGCGCATGCTCATAGGAAACTGAGCATGCGCGCTAGGGAGAAAAAGCTAACGGACGTCCTACAGTAACTAACGTACGGTATGCAAAAACTCTCTATTATGTATAAATTGTTCGTGAAAGAAATAAAAAACCTTTTTAATTTAAAACGTTTTGCTTTATGTTGCTTCTCTGTAATTATTGGTTGCTTTCACTTTTCTTCTAGGCTGTCTAGCGCTGGCGATTTTCGTGCTACAGGTACCGTTCCAACACTATTTATGGTTTTTCCCTATGGAGATCACATTCCAATAAAAAAAAAATAAATAGGTATCATCATTTGAAATTTTGTCACTGGAACTGAGTTTAACTGTTGTTTTTCGTATAATTTTTGAGGGCGTATCTCAACATACTTTAAACTAAAATTTTCTTCGGTTTCTATTGAAACTTATTTATTTATTATTACTTTGTTATATTCGGCTTTTCATCGATGGGTGATGCGGGGAGAACATTGCCTTCTTGAAGGACTTTTAGGTGATCTTCATTCGATTATCGTTCGGGGAAAAAGAGAAAAAAAAAATTCTATCTGACAGTCTGAGTGTCAATGTGAGAAGCTTATTTATAACATAACTTTATGATAGCTAGATGCTTATATATCAAGAATGTGCTTTTATAATCACCGTGCATAAAAAAATTGCAGGATGACGTGGCATTATTATTACAGTTATTTTATATACATCTGTAAGCTTCGTGTTCCACTGAAGTTCACCATGGACAACCCGTCGACGGATGACGAAGGGAGAACATTGCCTTCTTGAAGGACTTTTAAATGCTCTTCAATCGCGTATCATTTGAAAAAAAAACTTGTGCCAGACAGTCTGAGTCCCGATATGAGATACTTATTTAACTAACCACAATCGCTATCATGAATTTGTTTCTGAAAGTAGAGACTGTAATCGACTCCACCGGTGGCTAGCTAGTAAATAATTAACCACCTATAAAATAATTAACAGGTAAGAATTACTCATTCAAAACCATTTTTTTATTTACAATATCAACAATTTATATGTCAATAAATTATTAAAATTCCTCAAAGTCATTTATAGACAAAAATAATATATTTTTTAACGAACTTAAAAATACATTTCTCAAGTCAGCTAAACGGTTAAAAAAATGTGAACATCCAGTAACTACAAAAATAAAAGAAACCCACTCGCTTACCTGAGCAACGAAAACATTATCTTATATGTTACTTTATTTCCCGAGTTTTTTTCTTTATAGATTCCTATGTGTTGGGTTCTTAGCAACACAGTGGGAATGGCGTGGTGCTGATGCAGCTTAACGACAATCGAATTGTTGGGAACACATATTAGTGCCATTCGGACGATGACCACTTCCTGAAAGAAATTTCTTAAATGACCATCCCATAGGTATGTGGAAATAAAGAGAATAAAATAAAAGGTACGTGGAAATAAAGAGCAGATGCAGTTGACCCTCGATGAGAAATGTCACTATGTATTTATTGTACTTGGGTACAGAAAAAGCGCCGGCGTATTTATTTCTACAGAACGTTTATTTTAATGTACTTGTTTGAAGTTCTATTCAAGCAATAAAATTATTGATGTATATTTGATTATTAAATTATTATAAATAAAGTTGTGGATTTAACCCGTTAATTTTTCTTATTCGAGTATACCCGGACCACATATCTTTCGTAATACCCCGAATTAACTCGTGTAAAACTAATAGTTAAATAAGTAATTAAAATGCATTTGGATAATAAGTAATTAAAATGCATTAAAATGGATTAAAAAAGCATTTTGGTTTACTTTCTGTTACTTAAAGCAAACAAAAGTTCATTTGTGACATATGAAATGATGCTCCTACAATAGACAATTTATCATGACTTCACGTTGTTTTACAGAAACATGACTCGATGTCTTTCAATAGTCAAAGGATTGATGTAGACTAGCATATTATATTTTACTTATGATATATTAGATATAATTATTATTTATTATATTTATTATTTTATATTACATGTATTTATTATTGTTCTGTGGCCCAGGTTTCGAATTCTAATCCCGGCGATGCCTTGGATATTTATAATGGTTCCGAATCCACTTTAAACCATAAGTCCCAGTCTAATATGGCTGTAGAGCGTAGGGCATAGGAGTGGCAATCCTACCCCTTTAAAAGAAAAAACATCTCCGTCTTGAAATCTGCCAGTAGGCAGACGGCCTTGGCCCACCATGGGGTTGTTGCACCAATGATGATGATGATAATTATTACTGATTATTTATATTACTATAAATTACATATAATTATTACTTATATTTATTATTATATATTATTTCTTTCTTTAATTTTCTGTTAACTGAGTAAAAATGAAGAAATTTTTACTAATAATAACAGCGATGTATAGTATGGAGTTCTCGAAAGCTCTGACAATCATCGTAGTTGTATCATTATATCATCTGTTGTGAAAATTGTATAATCATATATCCGGCAACAATCAGTCTATCGCGACCTCATGTTGTAACCTGTAATGGCCACCTAGTAAATGATTAATCACGTTACAATATAATTCACCGGCAAGTATTACTCATACAAAACTACTTTTTTTATTTGTAATAATATAAATTAATAAATTATTAAAACCCATCAAAGTAATTTATAGACAAAAGAAATCAATATATTTTTTAACGAATACAAAAATACTTTTCTCAAGCCAGCTAAACGGTTTCAAAAAATATGAACTTTCAGTAACTACTAAAAAAAGAAACACACTCGCTTACCTGCGTAACAAAAATATTATCTTATTTGTTACTTTATTTCGCGAGTTTATTTCTCTATAGATTCCCATGTGTTGGGTTCTTAGCAACACAATGGGAATGGCGTGGTGCGTAGGTAGCTTAACGACAATCGAATTGTTGGAAGCACATATTAGTGCCACTGGGACGATGACCACTTCCTGAAAGAAAGTTCTTAAATGACCATCACACGAACAAAAGGTATGTGGAAATAAAGAGCAGATGCAGTTGACCCTGGATGGGAATGTCGCTATGTATTGGTTGCATTTTGTACAGAAAAAGCGTTAGAGAATTTATGTCTACAGAACGTTTATTTTATTGTGCTGGTACTTGTTTGAAGTATGTTGATTCAAGCAATAAAATTATTGATCACTGTTTAATTATTAAATTATTATAAATAAAAATAATGGATTTGATCCATTAATTTTTATTATACGAGTGTACACGGGCCACATATACACCACGAATTAACGTGCAAAAGTAATAGTTAAATAATCAAATTCTCAACTAAAACAAATATTTTGGTCTAATTTGTATTATTTTAAGTCAAACAATATATCACTCGCGATATCGTATATTCGGCAACACTCAGTCTATCGCATGTTGTTTATAGAAACTTGACTGTGTATCTTTCAATATCCAAAGGATTGATGAAGATTGGCATATTATATATTACTTATTATATAATACACATAATTATTAATTATTACTATTATTATTTAATGTTACATACATTTATTGTACGCTGTAGATCCCAGTCTTATATGACTGTAAGAGCGTCACGGAGCCAAGTCAGTCTTCAAGCTACGGATGCTCCATCACAACAGAAGCTGCTCCCTTTTTCTCCATCCATGACTAGATTACTCATGGGATGTCCGTCCCACACTGCAGGACAATGAGGATTAGTCACAACATATATTTATTTTTTATTATTTATATTACTATTAATTACATATAATTATTAATTATTATATTTATTATTATACATAGCTTTAACTTTATGTTAAATGAGTAAAAGTCTAGACCTTTAGAGTGGTAATAACAGCGATGTATCGTATGACGATCTCGAAAGCTCTGGAAATATATCAGAGGATTGCTGTTGTCATCGCATATCCGGCAACAGTCAATCTCTCCCGACTTCATGTTGTTTTACAGACACTTGACTAGATGTTCAATATCCAAAGGATTGATGAAGAGTAGTATGTTATATAACAGTTATTATAGATTACATATACTTATTGCTCATTATATTTAGAATTTAATATTACATGTATTTATTACTTATTATTTTTATGATTATATATTATTTATTACATTAATTTTGTGTTAAATGAGTAAAAAGTGAAGACATTTTAAGTGATAACAGCGATGTATGATGTGAGATCTTGAAAGCTCTGGCAATAAATATATCTGAGGATTATTGTTGGGATCCTAATATCTTTGATTTATATTTGAATTTATATAATGAAAATGGAAAACAGGCTAAAAACCTATTGATCAAAATTTAGCAATGTATGTTTATGATTTTAGTAAGAAAGTTGTTTTGAAACAAAGCTATATGTAAAAACACTTTTTCTTTTTAATTAATTAATTAAAATGTAAATTAAGATTTAAATTTTATTTGCAATTTTCAAAAAAAAAAAAAAAAAAAAAAATTATATTTTGCGTACATCCTAACAATCATGATTTGACATTTTAGAATGACAGGATATGCTTTGTTACTTCAAAGTAAGAGATTACTTTTGATCCTCGTTTTATTGTAAACAATAGCATTAAAAATTGTACCATTAATGTATGCCTTGTTGTTATGGGGCTGGTTGCTTTAGTTTTTCCGCCTTGTTTTTGCATAGATGACAGATGCTGGTCAATCCCCCTTTTAATAGTGGTTTTCAACTTTTATTTTCTATGTATTATAAAACAGATTTTCTCTCACTTTGGTACAGTACTGCAATGTTTACTTTAATATGCTAAGTCCTGATGTATGCTGGATTTCTAGAAATCTGTAATTAGTGGACAATGACATCACGCACATAGTTTTGAGTAAAACATTTATATTTGTACAACGTTTCTCATAAAAGATGAAATGGCAATTTATTTTAATATGTATTGCAAGAAATGTTCAAATAACTGGTGGACTGAAAAGTTCGTAGACTGACACATAGATTGCGCTACTAGTATTAAATCCATACGAATTTTAGTTAGCCCTAACCTTCAAAAAACACGTGTATAAATTTGACAGCTGTTGTACTATTAGTATGGGAGTTATAGCATTTTTAGTGAAGTTATAGCATTTTTAGTGTTCATCGCGTGCAGTCCCCTCCTCTGACTGTCGATTGGACTCCGTTGTGAAATGAGGGAGCCATGTTTCATCCATTATCACATATCAAAGCAAAAATTCGGGTTTATTACGATTGAACAGGTCCAAACACTGCTTAGAATCATCAATTCGTTGTTGTTTTGGGTCGATTGTGAGCCCTGCGCGGCACCCACTTTGAACAGAGCTTTCGTATATTCAAATATTCATTCACGATATGTCCAACACGTTCCTTTGATATCTTTAGGGTCTCAGCTATCTCAATCCACTTCACTTTACGGTTATCAGAAAATATTTTGTGGACTTTTTTGATTTTTTCGTCAGTAACAGCCTCTTTGGGACGTCCACTACGGGCATCGTCCTCGGTGCACATTTCGCCTCGTTTAAATTTAACAAACCACTTCTCTACGGTTGATTTTCCTGGTGCAAAGTCCGAATAATGTTTATCAAGCTAAGCCTTGGCTTCAATAGTATTTTTTTCGCCAAAAATCAATGCTATATTAACACACGAAATTCCTTTTTATCCATTTTTTGAAACTAACAAAAGTTGCTTCACTAAAAATGCTATAACTCACATACTAATAGTGCAACAGCTGTCAAATTTATACATGTGTCTTTTGAAGGTTAGGGCTAACTAAAAATTTATATGAATTTAATACTAGTAGTGCCATCTATGTGTCAGCCTTTGAATATGTCAGCCCAACTGTTACATAGTAGAGAGAGCAAAATGCTTGTTAAAAATTACAAAATAATTTATCCCCCTTATCTTTCAATGGCTGTTTCAAATTTTTTACCATTTTTTAAATCAACCCTTTACTGAAACTTTTTCTCTTTTTCCTTTAAATCTTTCCATAAGAGTTTGTGGAGATGTGCTCTCTCATTCAGAGACAAAAGCCATCGTCCTGCTTTCCCTTTTTACTAATTTGAAAACAGTGATTTTTTTCGCTTCCTTATTAGCATTGATATGATGCAGAGTTAGAGTAGATAAATAGGGGTAAATTTAATATTAATTCACAATTGGGCCAATCATTAATCATTTAGGAATTTATTATACTGAATCCCATATTTTATTCCTCTTATCTAGTTTTACTTAATACAACAGATACCATGTTCCACTTAATATAGCAATAAACCGTCTCTGATGGGTTGAGTAACACATTAAAATTAAACGGAGGACTCACTCTCAAAGACTTCTATGGAAATTGTTTAACATTATAGTTCCCCAAAACAAATAGCATTTCCATGGCAAATTGCGAACTCATTGTCATGGCAACCGTAAATTATATAGCATTCTAAATTCCTAAAACTTAAATTTTATTTTTGGTCCATTGTGCCAAGATGCACCACGGGTTCTTTTATTATTATTTACTTGTTCGGAGCCAGCGAGATTCAACTGTACCTTTCTTTGTCCTTTCTCACTGTTACAACTACGTTTTTTTTTTTTACTGTATAAATTTTTCTACAAGTCTTCCTTTTTACATTAAATCGTATGTTTTGCCACAGAACAATAATTTTTTGTTTCATACAAGTAATTCTAGAATGCTGCAAAACCAACAATAACGACATTCAAGGGAAAGTAGGAAGAGGGAAGAATTGCAGAAATCATTGGCACCACAACCATAAGTCATGACATTCCATGTTCATAAAATATGATTTTATTTTTTAGTCCATGGAGCCTCGAAGCATCACGGGTCTTGTTAGTATTAATTACCCGTTCGCTGCAACGTTCCTGTTCTTTCCTGCTGACCACCCTCTGTCACAACTGCATTTCTTTTACTGCATGAATATTTCGTCAAGTCTTTCTTTTTATTAAATCACATGTTTTTAGAGAATAATAGCTTTTATTTCAAATACAAGTCCTTCCAGAATGCAACAAAATTAACAATAACGACTCTCAAAATAAAATGGCCAGCGGGAAGAACTACAAAACAATTCTTTTTTCTTCTTCATTGGTGTAATAGCCACATGGGTGGACCAAGCGTCTGCCTACTGACCTATTTCGAGACAGAAAACGTTGTTTTCTTACATGGTAGGATTGTAGGACCTACGCCCAATGTTCTATAATCATATTAAGCCAGGACCCGTGGTTTAAGTCGGATTTCGAACCACTAAAGGCATCCATGGCACCGCCGGGACTTGAACCTATGAAACCTGTGGCACTGACTGCCAGAGCGCTAGTCACTCCGGTCAACAGGTCCCTGTAGACCTGTTTTAGTTCCTCTTAATTCGAGATGTTTCACAGAGGGTGATAATATCATTTTACCAAAAGCTAGAATAATCACCTATTTTTTTATTTTGTAGGTTGAGCTATGTTTTGTCTTCAGGATAACTGCCCTGCGTTTGAATATTGTCTAACAGTAAACCTAGTAAATTCCTACATGGACTTACATTTCTACCTACATGTCATTGAATATCATATCCAGATTTTCTTTAATGAATCTTTTTTATTAAAGGCGATGTTGGTGACAAAAAGAAGACAGAAGGTAGATTTGGGTATGAATGAGTGTTAAGAGAAGTACATCTCTACGTAAATTAATCCCAACCATTACAATAATTTCTCAGAGCACCTTTGTTGGACATACAATCATAATGGTAGTACTTATCGGAATAGACAATTCCAAAGCATTTCTATTTAATTGGACACATTTGAACTGTCGGATATGCACACATACCATTTCCATACCATTAGATCCTTCATGTAGTTAAACACGATGGATTTGTTTCCTTGCATTAGATTGAATAATGCGAGGCTTGCTCATCAATATCTGCCATGATACATCTGATATGCAATTTTCTATGATTGCGCTGCATTTGATATAGGTCTTACAGCTCGTGAAAATCATTAGCAAGCTTATGATAGCTCCCTAACAAACTATTGGGAGAGTCATTACCAAGTCTATCATTTTAAGGTATAGGATCTGAAAGAGAAATCGAATCGTTTTTTTATGTCTTAATCTTTCCTTTTCATGTTATAATTGTTCCTCCGTTTTCCGGTTAAATGGTTAGGCATCAGCAGTATTAGCAATAAATTTTCGGATACAGTTACAGTTACCAAACTTCCTTTCGAAATGTAAGAAAAATATTAATTTTTGCCTTAATAAGTAAGATTAGTATGAATTTTATTACAAATTTTACTATGATATATTCAAGGAGGGAAAGGAGTATAAAAATTTAATTCCTAAAGATAAAAATTGAATTATTTTAAATGATGATAATTTAACAAAAAATAATACAGGATAACGTTTTAGTAAACACGTAATTCAATTAAACGAAATTTTAATTAATTTAAACGATATAATAATTCTTAATTATAATAAATTAGAATTAAATTCTTAATTTTCAATTAATTAGTAAATAATAATTAATTGCAAATGTAATTTATTTTCATTTTAATTAAATTCTTAATCGAAATTTTTAATTACTAATTTTAATTAATTAGAATGATTCGTAAGCAGTTCTATAGTTTAAATTAGAAAATATTAAAAATTTTTTTTCCATAATTATGTATTGAAACATTTGTGGATTTTTGTATTTGGTTAGTTTCAAATCACAAGACGAAACCAAGTATTTCTTTAAAACTTTAAAATAACTTTGTGGTAATAGTTGAAAAAAAATATTTTTAAAACAGCCAACCCATTTTTCTAATGACCAGTAAAATTTAAATGTTCGTTTGTTTTTGTAGAAAAAAATGAACAATAATAAGTTATCGTTAAATTTTAACAAAATTCTTTGATTGCAAATAATATTAATAGCAATAAACTAAAAAATATTTCTTTACAAATTTTGAATACCACTGCACTATGAGTTTTTAAAGAAATTAAGAATTATATTGTATGTAAAATTTTTATTGCCTAATGTCATAGAGTATTTTTAAAATACTTTATCTTTTTTTGATATATTTTTGGCATACATTTTAAATTTTTATTGAACTCCTTTTGCATATTTTCTGCAATACTTATGTAGTTCAGAGTTTTGTAATGAATTTGTATTTATTTTATATATGTTTATGTATATGTCTTCTTATTTGTGTTTCTTAAAATCTATGCATTCAACAATATTTCAATATGTGTTCAATAACAGATATTCAACAATATTTCAGTATGTATTCAATAACAGATATTCAACAATATTTCAATATGTATTCAATAATATGTCATTCAACAATATTTCAATATGTATTCAATAACATATATTCAACAATATTTCATTATGCATTCAACAATATTTCAATATGTATTCAATAAAATATATTCAACAATATTTCAATATGTATTCAATAATATGCATTCAACAATATTTCAATATGTACTACAATATTTCAATATATATTTGCACCACATCACGTCTTGGAAATTTTTCCTCTTGAGTGAAATTTCTATTAAAAAGCATTCCACCAAAATTCGTCAAACTATTGAACCTTATTACAGCAGTCGAGCCCAAATTAAGCAAATTACAAATGCCCCTCAACAAATCGAGCGAATAAGAGATTTCTAACCATTTTCTATGGAGCAATGGAAATCAATCACAGCTATAATTTGACTTCATTTTACCAATATCACAAATTGAGTGGAGATTGTTACACAATATTTTTCTTGTATTTCCGTAAAAAATAGTTGAAAGGTGTACAAGATGTAAGAAAAGATTATGAACATGCACATTGAAATTTTGTAAAAATCTTTAAAATATTTTTTATTCTTTATTAAATAAAAAAATCTGTACTAAATATACATACATTCTTTCAAATGAATTTTGAAATCGTAAGTTACTTTCAACATCTTGCATAATATGATATTTACTGAAGAGAGGCAGTACCAATCAATGCCCTTATTAATATTTACAATTTATTGGTTTCTGTTTTTATAATTTTTAGCATTTTTATCTGAATTTTCCATGTTTTGGATTTAAGTGTAGAAAAGTGAGAATATTCTGTCATGATTACTAATAATCTCTCCATCTAATTAAAATATTTTGAGAATAAAATCAATATTATTTGACAAGCAACAGCAAAAAACAAATACTCAAGATGTTTAAACTCAAACTGCATGAACAACCTGTCATTTTAAATGAAAGGACAAAATAATAAACTACGAATTCATTTATTATGGGGAACAAATCTGCCTCACAGGCCACTCCATTTTTAATGAATCCTGACACAGGCGTTTTAACTATGGAATATGTATCAAACACTCTCTCAATTTCCAGCTAATACAAGAGGACTTTATGCAAAAGCCTGTTATTTACCCTCCCCATTTAATTCAATATTCCGTACACTTTCATCCATTAAACAGTTATTGCATTTTTCGTTGCAAACATGAATTTTTCATGTTGCCGACATCCCTTAAAACTACTTGATGCCACCCTTCCCTTTCTACAGTAAAACTGCCGAGCCATTAGGAAGGTAAATAAACTATATTTTAATCGATCGAGAAACTTTCACCTCTACTCAACACATATTGACCAGCATTTGGCGGTGGGATATGTTTGCCAACCCCTATCGCCTCGTTTGATTTTGGCGGAAGTGTGGGTAAACATCCTGTTTGGCTGACATGTTTTGGCTTATTAAATTTACTCATGCATCTAATATTGAGGGAATTTTTGAGTTTATTCCTCGCATAGCAAAGTTTTGGTGCATGACACTTGCGAGTTAAACATGTGTGAGCTGTAAATGTGTTCAAGTTCGGTGATGATAATGAGCTGGTTAATGCAATCACACTATGGGGGGATTTATGGTGGAACTTGATAAGCGTGTAGGACAACAATTCAGGTGTATAATTACTTCATAAATCAAATTCTTGGCTACAAAAATTGGATGTCACTGAACTGAGATGATGTTATTCAAATTAAACAGTTTAGCGTTTAACTAAGTTTCAGGTTAAACAATTTTCTGTGTGCTTTGAAATGAGTTAACTGAAGTGTTCTGTGTTAAATTATTAGCAATCGAACTACTAGACATTAAAAGTGGTATTAATTATGCAGATTTTTCTTGAATGCCTGGAACTTTGAAGTGTTATTTGCCACTAAAATGATAAATAGATAGCAGATTCAGTGTTATTCACGAGAGTATACATCATAATCGATAGAAGACAAAAATTACTACATTGTCCTCACATTGTATTATCTCAAAATGGTAATAGGCATAAATAAAACTCTTTGAAACATCTAGAACTTTTCACTGCATTATTTTCCAGGCTACGGATTTAACATTGTCATCCTTGACAATCCGTGGTCGTGGAACTTCCTATGTGGATTCACTTTTAGACATTGAACTAAACTCTCTTGAAAGAATTCTAATGCGCTGTCCACCATAAATTCCACTAGCCTATTATTTAATCTTAAAAAACGTTTAATTTATGATTGCTAAATCGTGAATCTTTGATTTCCTATGATAAATTAAGTGAAAGCGTTATCAGTGACTTAAAAATTCGTAAATAATTGATATTCATGAGTGAATGCTTTTAGAGAAATCTTTCAGAGTTTTGAAACGTAAATTGCTTTTTCAACATAATTCATAAATTTTTTTCTGTATAATGATATTTACTGAAGCTAAGCAATGCCAATCAATGCCATTATAAATATTTATAATTTATTGACTTCTATTGGAATTTTAGCCTTTTTCCGAATTTTATACTTGATTTAAGTGTAGAAAAGTGAGAAACAAAATTATCTGTTCAGCCTTGATTATCAATAATCTCTCCATCTAATT
>BPLQ01004481.1:0-14172 GCA_021605075.1 Caerostris darwini
TTGAGTCGGAAGAGTCAAAAATTACAATTCACAAAATTTCAAAGTTTTTAAAGAGCCACAAATTTTTTCTTGCCAACAATAAATAGTACTCACATAAATAAAGTTTTTTGATAAAAAAACTAATCTATTTATTCATAAGAAAAAATATCTATTTATTCATATATAAGTAGTATTTTTCAACAAATTAGATAACATATATATGGCATTATTAGATAATTACTTATTATTTAAGTAAAAAATTAAAACAATTAAACATTTACTTACAACACTAACTTGTACTTCAATAACATACATTTGAGCAAACAAATTGAATGGGAGCGTTGGCTTTGCATGGCTTTAGAAAGTTTGGATAAATTTGGCTCATAGCTTGTTGTTTTAAGTTTCAAACACGACTCTAAATTTTCATTTGTTAATTGGCTTCTTACTTTACTTTTAATTATATTCATACAAGAGAACGCTTGCTCGCACGAATATGTCGATCCGAAGATAGTCAGCACTCCAAATGTCAACTTCTTCACCTCACTGTAGCAATCTGGAAGACTATTACATGCGTCGAATATAAGTGCCTCAACTCGCGGCATTTCTTTTAAAGCTGTTCACTTTTGTTGCGCTACGTACATACATTTCTGGACCTCCAACTCTTCTAGCTTGCTTTTCAACTCCCCAAATCTTTACTTTTTAAATCGATCAATTGCATTTCTAGAGATCCAGTATCAAGTCAAAATGGCTCAATGTGAATTTCGTTATTTCCCTTTCCTTGCAGTTTTAGATTCAGCTCATTTAATTTCGCTGTGATATCTACCATAAAGTAAAATTTTTCCAACCATTTGTCGTTCTCTAATTCAGGGTGATTAATGACTTTTTCATTTAGGAATGTATTCATTTCATTCAAGCACAAAGCAAAACGTTTCAACACCTTACCTTTGAAAAGCCATCGCACTTTATTGTGAAGAAGGAGGTCGCAACACTGAGTCTCTATTTCGTTTAAGAATTCTTTAAACTGACGATGGTAGAGTACTGTCAACAATCTTGATTACCAAATTCATGATCTCAACTATTTCGGCCGGAAATGTTTGGGCACAAAGAGCTTCTTGGTGTATTATGCAGTGAAACGTAAGAATTTCTTGGTTTATTTTGCTCTGAGGAATCGTTGTTTCTCCTTTATTTTTTCCTGTCATACTTCTGGCTCCATTAGTTGCCAGTTGAAACGATTTTATTTAAATCGATCTTATTGTCTGCAAGGCATTTTTGCACGGCGTTTGGTATATCTTCCCATCTAGTTTGTCCCGAGAGCGGTAGCAATCCTAGGAGTTCTTCTTTTGGACCTTGGGAAGACATATACCTGACAAAAAGGGCAACTTGTGCCGTGTCTTTTATGTCGCAAGACTCATCTATAGCAAGTGATAAGGCAGAAGAAAGTTGAATATCTTCCACCTGCAAATATGTTACATTTGAAGACACTTTAGCTATTCTATCTTGTACTGTTTTAGCGGATAGTGGCAAATCTTTGATTTTTTTTCAAGATTTTTGGTTTGTTTTTGAAATCACGAAACAGTTCTTCAGATTCCTCGTTAATCGATTCAGAACAATTTTTAAGCGTTTTTTTATTTATTTTTATTTTTATTTTTTTTTATTTTTTTATTATATATATATATATATATATAAATAATATTTGCGTATGGAACTAAAATGGAACTATTCACAATGCGTATGGAACAATGCGTATGGAACTATTCACATCCAAAGAGCCGCAGGTTGCCGACCACTGGTCTAAACTAGTTACACTAAATGGTGGCGACACAGTTACTTTCTTTGCAGGTAGATTGCCGATAATTTGGCATGATACAACAGGTTTAGTCTTAAAACAAATTGCACACAAATGCAGGGTTTTTCTGCCAAAGTTTTAACAGCACTGCATTCAATAAACCAACTTGAAGTAGTCTCTTATGTAAGGTATAAAAATATTTTACACTTAGTTTTAAATTTCTTGAGTTTCTCCACTGAGTCACAATTTCCCCTCCAATCGTTTATGTTTGTTTTTATTGTTTATCTATTTTTTTTATTACCTTCTTGAAATTATAATTATAATATAAAAAAAATTATATATGCATAGTTTTTTTTATTAATTAATAAAAAATTCGAATAATTAATTTTTAAATAAATTAATAATAAACTTATATTACTTTTTTTTTTCTATCCAATCAATGGGCTTAAAGCCTACGAAACTTCCCTCACTCTCAAAGCAGGAGATAGAGGTTGCTAAGCAACCAAGGTTCTCCGTCATCTCGCAAATCGTCGTCGTATTAAATTTCTTGGTAGAATAATTGGGTGTTTCTCTAAAATTGGGATATTGGATTTTTGTAGACGTCCGTCTACTCTGAGTTCTCCCTTGGAATAAAAAAAAAAACACAATTAAACACTTTAAATTACCTGTCATTTCTCTTTTGTTTTTCAAAAACAATTATGTTAGATAAAGACAATGCTCATTTACAATCACTAAGGTCTCTGCTGCTTCTACTTCATTCAAAGTTCAATAAAAAAAAAATTTCCAAACAAAATCAACCAAAATAGACTCGTATTTACTGACCGTTCTAGATGAATCATATCTGGATAATATTAAAATAATGAACAAAAGAAATTGATGTCTCTATTTTGTAAATTTTCTTATTCACTTTCATAGTTTATAATTCTTGTCATTTAATTACGTCATTTGTCTTTAAATTACCTGTCATTTCTCTTTTGTTTTTCAAAAACAATTATGTTAGATAAAGACAATGCTCATTTACAATCACTAAGGTCACTACTGCTTCTACCTCATTCAAAGTCCTATAAAAAAAAATTTCCAAACAAAATCAACCAAAATAGACTCGTATTTACTGACCGTTCTAGATGGATCATATCTGGGTAATATTAAAATAATGAACAAAAGGAATTGATGTCTCTATTTTGTAAATTTTCTTATTCCCTTTCATAGTTTATAATTCCTGTCATTTAATTACGTCCTTTGTCTTTAAATTACCTGTCATTTCTCTTTTGTTTTTCAAAAACAATTATGTTAGATAAAGACAATGCTCATTTACAATCACTAAGGTCACTACTGCTTCTACCTCATTCAAAGTCCTATAAAAAAAAATTTCCAAACAAAATCAACCAAAATAGACTCGTATTTACTGACCGTTCTAGATGGATCATATCTGGGTAATATTAAAATAATGAACAAAAGAAATTGATGTCTCTATTTTGTAAATGTTCTTATTCACTTTCATAGTTTATAATAACACTATTACTGCATTTAATTTTTTTATTTCCAATGGCAGATTATAAACAGTTACAGCAAAAAAAAGAATAACGAAAAAAAAGAACAGAGAATACAACAAAACATGCTGAAACAAAGTTCATTAATCTAACATATCTCTAGCCTCCCAATATCACTCGGCGAGAAAAGTCTTGCTCAGAGCAGGATAGTGAAGTAGATGCTTGGAGTCCATGGCCTCTCCAGAGCTGCACAGAGTGCATATCGGGGAAGGAACAATTTTGAGACTGTAAAGATGGTTTTGCAGGCAGTCGGTTGTCAAATTCGCCTCCATAATAGTAAAGACATCAATATCCTTCTCACACAGAGTCAGCAAAAGCTCTGCGAGCTTGAATTGAGACAGTCCACCAGCATTCCACTGTAGCACTCGAAGAGTATCCAAGTGAGAGGAGGAAGACATAATGCCAAGTTGTACATCTTTTAGCCACTAAAAAAGTGTTACCAGTTACAACACGGGGAGGTAGATCTACTGCGCACCCACTGCATTTAATATAGGTTATTATATTTTCATTGATCTAGTTAAAATGTTAAAACAATATCCTCTTATTGTTTGTTACAACCGGAGTAATGCTGAATCTACGACTAATTTTGCATTCTAGCAACGAATGACTTTATGTGCTAGCACATTATTTGCTGTTACTGACGGAGAAACTGAATCTTTAGTGACAATATGTGCCAAAGACCTTGATCTGAAAGGGAAAAAAAACTTACCGATTTTTGAAACAGTTTATATTGATGAAAATTGTTGTTGTTTTTTAAGAGAAACATCCTTTTTAAATTTAGTACTTATCAACCAAGAGAAAATACATGTTTAAGATTTGATAAGATTTTGAGGAGATTTGTTTTATCCAAATCATTAATCCTTTACTCTTCTTTGGACATTTTTTTTTCTTTCTAATGCAGCTGGCAAACATTTCGACAGCTAGGTCTTGGATGCCTTAAGGCAAGCGCTGCACAGACGTTACTCACTTTGCATTACCCAGGGGGCGCGTGTAACTTGAAGATAAGCCACGGACGCGGAGTAACAATGCCCCCCAACGCTCTACGATCCTATTAGACCGGGACCTACGGTTTTAAAGTGGATTCAGAACCACTACGAACATCCATGGCACCGAGCGCTAGCCACTCGGCCATTCAGGCCCTCTTCTTTTGACATTGTCTATTGATCTGTGAAGAAGCGACTCAATAATAACAGAAACAACTATTTAAATTAATAAATTAAACTAAATTGATGTGATAATCATTGGTTTATAGACAAGCACAAAAGAAAAGAAAAACAATCCTCTAAATGAGGGATAATAAATAATGAAATAGATACCTCAAAGAATTAAAATTATAAATTAAGCAACTTTCATTTTTCTCTCATGTACTAAACTATACAATCAAACACATTTGAATGTAGAATAGTGATATACTATAAAAAGGGGTAAGAAAACTACTTTCATTAAAACTAGTTATTCAGATTCTAATGTTAAAAAAATAATTAATAAAATTACATTATTATTATCGTAATTTCTGGAGCTTTGTATTAAATATGAACAAACACACAATGATAACTGACATTGGAAAACAAACAGGAAATTCATGGTTTTAATGGTCAAACAAAATAAATATTTGTGTTCAAAATAAGAAATTAAATACAGAATTATACTACTGTGTCCAAAAAGTAAGACCAATTTTCAATTTAACATTCCCGGGGCTTACGGAATTTCAATTTTTTTTTTTCTTTTTTAGGTTGCTGACACTGTCCTTGACATCTGTGTGAAATTACACGTCAAAATATTCATTAGTGTTTGAGTTACGCTGGGCTTTGTGAGACGCTAAACGTGATTTCGGCGATTTTTGAAATGTCTGAATTAATTGAGCAAAGATCTTACATTAAATTTTGTTTGCAGAAGCGCATAGAATGTTTCAGAAGAAATTCGGGGAGCATTCTTATATAGGAAAGAGATGTTTAGAAATGGTATAAACAGTTCAAAGAAGGCAGAGAACGCGTTGAAGATGAGGAGCCCTCCGGTCGACCATCAACCACAACCGACGAAGCTCACGTCCAAAGAATTAAAAATTTGGTGTTTGCAAACCGTCGATTTACAATAAGAAACCTTGCTGATGATGTTGGAATTTCAAAAGGATCGGTCAATTCCGTTTTGAGCCTCAAAAGCGTCAAATTTCGATTGGTACCGAAAACACTGAATGCGCCAGCTCGCACTGCATTGATTCTTCGTGACTTTTTAGCCAAAAATGAAACCCATATCGTTCCACAACCACCGTATTCACACCGTGCGACTTCTGACTATTCCCTAAACTCAAAAGACCCCTCCAGGGACACCGTTTTGAGTCAATTGAAGAGATTCAACGTGAATCACCGCGCACTCTGAAGGCCATTCCTGCCGATGACTTTTAAGCATGCATTGAGGATCGGAAGAAAAGTTGGCATAAGTACATTGTATCCGGAGGGGATTACTTTGAAGGCGATGAAATAAATTTGGAAGAATAAATAAAAAGTTTTTGAAAATAAAAAAAATTGGTCTTACTTTTTGGGCACCGTAGTACTAATCACTGCACCAAATATTATATTCAATTACTGAATAAACTTTGTAGATATTTTCTTTTTTGTAAATTTTTTAAATTTATTTATTTTAAGTATCAATTTGAAGATAAATAGATGAAGTTTGATGTAGTTTGACGAATGTTTTTTTCTCTCTCTTTTTATATTTGCTGTTGTTGTTAACTTTAATCATTACTTTTTGCACATGAAATCCCTTGCAAAATTTCCTACGTGTCAAAGTAGCCAATGACAATAAAATTGAAAACGCGTAGTCAGTGGCGTAACTATACATATGATACTATAAACTTTTTATTTAAAGGGGGGAGGGGGTAATGAATTAAAATTACCGGTTATTTTAGTCAAAATTTTATTTATTAAAATTTCTTTTTAAGGAGTTTCTGTTCAGCAAAAATGTCAATGAGAACATCAAAGTTCAAGTTTCGGGCCCTGGAATGTTCGACGGATTTCCTAACAAATGAATTAAAAAAGTTCTCACTTACACATGGGTGGCAGTGGTAATTTCCACTTTTTATTTTATAAGTACCAATTCTAGAAACAGAAATCGTGGAAATCTGTTGCATCGGGATTACTCGTGGGTAAATATTTCTATTATTATTATTATTATTATTACTACTACTACCAGAAATGAATACGTTCAAAATCTTGATACATTTTTTTTTAATTTATCACTTTAATAATTTTAATTTATTAAATACTGAATTAATAAATTTTATTTTATTTTGTAATAATAAATGTGAGGCCTTTCCTGAACTCATAGCCTCTCAGCTCGGGCCGGGGCCCAAGGCAATGGATTATGGATTTATGGATTTTCAATGGATTTAACAACACATTTTTCTTGCTAAAGCAGATCAATAGTTCTATACTCACAGGTTATATTTAAGATATTATATCCCAGATGTGAAAAAATAAAATAAAATCACACCACATTGGATAAATTTGTACATTATGTCAAAATATAAAAAAATGAAAATTCATAAAAACCAAATAATGAATAAAAATATTAAATGCGATTTCTAAAACATAAGCAATAAGCAAATGTACATAATTATGAAGTTAATTCTGTTTTCTTCTCTAAATCGCTATTAGAAATTTATTATTAACAAAAGTTTTTATTTAACAAGAAAATAAAGCTATGATTAGAAAATTTTCGAGAATTTTGGTTGTACAGAGAATGAAAAGCTACTGAAGAAAAATATATATGTGTAGATATATCTCATCAGTATATTTTTACATTTCCAAAATGCTTAAGTTATCACCATAATATTTCATTGTGATCTTTTGCTATGATTTTTCATATCATTTATTTTAAAACAGTTTACAAAAATTGCAATTTGCCATTTTTATGTAAAGTATTTATCTATGTTTAAGAAGTTGACATTTTATCCACTAGATTTTAAAATCTTTCGAGTTTTGCAGCACTAACGATTGCATTTTGAAATTTTAATCAAATATTCTTTTAATTTACTGAAATTTTTATTAGTGATGATAAAATAGACAGTGAAACGAATTAATTTGAAAATTCGTAGGAAAAATCAGCTATGTAGCAACTGTTAAAATTTTCAAATAGCTTTAATTTTGCCGATTTCATTGACAAAAATGTCTTGATATTATGAAAAGAATTAATAATTAACACATCACTCAATAGTCCGGTTTAGCTAAGAAAACCAAATTTATTTAGAAATTCGGCTTTATTCATCAACATATTCTCCTTCCAAGAGTAATGCATTCATTCCAACTTTTCTGTAATTTTTCGTTGCCTTTTTTGTAGAACGATTTGTCTTTGCTCTCCAAACAGGCCTCAGTTTCGGCTTTTCAGAAAAATACTTTATACAGAAATAATTACAATTTGATATTAGACACATGTACCTTCGGCAAAACTGCTTAGTTAACAATATGTATTTGAAGAACCACGAGAGAGATAAGGCAGTGGTTGAAATTCACGGAAAAAGTCGGGGCGAAGTTGAATAGGCTGAAGGGAGAAAACTGATTTGGGGGGTCAGTCAGGGTCAATCAGTAGTCAGAGTTTTTAATAGAAAGAGGTAGGAAATGTGAAGTGTTTTTTGATCTTGTTATGTAATAAAACCAGACCTCTATGCTGCTCCATGAAGCAAATGGAGAAATTGTTGAGAACGACGTCAATATGACGGAGTCCTCAACTCTATCTCCAGAAAACAGTCTCCCTGAGACTAACTCGGACTTGCTTACTTTGAAAACTACTAGACCAGCCTCGCCATCGAGCTACATCGTCACTGACGATTTCATCTACGACAACAAACAACTGATGGGCCATATAAACAATATGCGCCAGCAATTAAAATACTTTGAGGTTCAACTTCAGTTCAACCCTGATCCGGAAAAAACTGCTAGCATCCAAGCAGGCCTTCTCACAGCCTCGCAAGAAATTGATGCGACCATAGCAAAACTTGGAGTACCACTTGCAAAGCTCCCAACAACACCAGAGGAGACTTCAAGAATCATTAAAGCTGTCACTGAGACCAGAAATCTACCAACAATGCCCAGACTGCAACAGCAGCAACACACAAGGACACTGCCACAAAGCCAAAGCAACCGATCAAACGTAAAATCTCGTCAGACCCACAGTTGGACAATACTAGAGTCAGACGCTCAAGATGGGTTTATCGATTTATGACGACAAAGATGGGTTTATCGCCCCTCCTCGTGAATCGGAGCACGTGAACGGAGTGCCTTAGCCAAACCTCCAAGTAGCAAGATGAAAGACAATGGCAGTCGGTCAATGCCCATTACCAATTTAAAGTCCTTACAGTTTAAAGCAAAAAAGTTAATGAAATGACAATTACAATAGCAGAATAAAAAAAAAAATCAGAGCACCAAAGCAGAAGCATAAAAATAAAAACTACATTACAGACGTAAGTATGCACAAAACCAGACATCGACCAGACCAGACAATCGGCCAGACATCGGCGTGAAGTCCAATATGACCTTTTAACGGAGAAAGCGTGAGAGGGGGGAGAGTGAAATGGCTGAAAACAAATTTAAAACGGAGAGAATTGCATAGTCAGCTATTTATTAATGTTGAGAGTGAACTTCGGTCTTGCGATTAGATGGAAGCGAGATGTCATACTCATAAATATTCATATCTTTAAGCACGGAGTTATTAGAGGAGTTAATGGAGTCGTAAAAATTAGAAGCAATATTTTCAACGTATTCACGGAAGGAAGGCATTGAGAGAGAGTGTTTAATATCTTTATTGCGAAAGTACCACGGTGCGCCCACAATCGTTCTGATAATTTTATTTTCGAGTCTTTCAATTGCAAGGAAATTACTGTTGGCCGTAAATCCCCAGACTGATCGCCCGAGGCACCCACCACATGCCACCGCCCCCAGATCGTAAGTTAGATTCTAATACTAACTCTTTCTCTATTCTGACTAACACGACTAACTCGGAAATGGCTGACGATGCCGATCAGCCAGAGCAACCTCCTAGGCGTCAAAGGCTCCCCCCCCCTTTTTTTTTTGTAAAATGCACCAAAGACTGTGAGGAAGTATTCTCCCACAGCTAAAAACAATTTCTCCCAAGGGGACTCCCAGCTTGTACCCCAAAGAGGATATCAATTTCGCACTATCACACCTCGGATTCAAAGTCCTATCCGCTAACCAACTTCTAAAGGGTAACAAATGGCCGATGCCATTTTTCTATATTCAAATTGCAAACACCCTGGAAACCGAGGACATTTACAACCTTACAAATCTTCTCGGCACCCGCGTCAGTATCGAAAGATCCAAGGGGCGTAACAGAATCCCCCAATGTTATAGATGTCAGGGGTTCTTTCATTCTAGTGCAGCTTGTCATCTTGGCAACTGGCAACTGATGTACCGTTTACGGAGTACCAACAGGGGGAAATACCCTTAAACCTCCTTATCTTAATTCATAAATATGCTTAGAGTTCTAATTGGTTGCTTAATTAATGTTAGTAAATTAAAGATAAAAGTTTCTAAAAATTCAAATTAAAGTGGTACTCAAAAAAATTAAAAAATACTAATGATAAAAAGTAAAATACAAAATAAAAGAAGTTAAAAGTTAAGTTTTAAATTCGGTACAATTAGGGATCAGTTGTCGATGCCGTAATACTATTGAAAACGTAAACAAACTTGTTTACCAAAACACTGAAGGGATTATGCCGAACGGTGGGAACCAATTAGTGAATCTGAAAGGTAAAATTGTAAACCTGTCCCCACAAAAAAAAAAAAAAAAGGCCGATCTAAAAACCGTGGTTCTTTTTATTATTTTATAATTTTTATTTGCATTTTTATTTTATTTTCGATTTTATAATTTTTATTTTTTATATTTTTATTTCTAATCCTTGTGTTTTCCTTACAAAAAAAAAGGGGGTAAAAGAGCGTACAATAAAAATACTAACTTAATTACTAGTCGGAAATTTTTTTTTTTTTCCTAATGCAGCTGGTAAACACAGACAACTTGGTCGCCTTAAGGCAAGTGCTGCACAGACGTACTCACTTTGCATGACCCAGGGGGCGCGTGTAACTTAAAGATAAGCCACTTACGCGGAGTAACAATGCCCCCGCAACGCTCTACGATCCTATTAGACCGGGACCTACGTTTTAAAGTGGATTCCGAACCACTACAAACAACCATGGCACCGCCGAGACTCGAACCCGAAACCTGTGGTACTGAGCGCTAGCCACTCGGCCATTCAGGCCCCTAGTCGGAAAGTTATGAATAAATTTAAAACACAACGTAGCAATAAAAAATGCGAAAAGGAACTGAGTTCAGATTTGAACTCTCAACCTCGCGGTCAAAGATCCGATTCTTTACCTCTGCGCCAGTTCATCTTTATTAATTTCCGAAAAAATGTGTCAAATGCGGCCGACCACACGACGAAAAAGATTGCGACCTCGGCATTAAAGCTCCGCTTAAATACGCAAATTTCCCAATTCGGGCAATTTGCGTATTCGGGCGCCAATGTCCCCCGATTCCCCCAAAGGAATCAAAATAACATATCTTCTTTCAAATCTACTGCACCACCCGTGCAGAAAAGGCGCCTACCAAAATTAATCCCCCGCAAAAACAAATTGATTCCAGGACTCAGCCATTTCCACGCAGAGTTTCTACTAGCGACGACGATTTGTCAGATTGACGGAGAACCTTGGTTGCTTAGCAACCTCTGTCTTCTACTTTGTGAATGAGAGAAATTTCTTAAGCTTTAAGCCCATTGATTAGATAGAAAAAAAAATAATATAAGTATATTATTAATTTATTTAAAAATTAATTATTCGAATTTTTATTAATTAATAAAAAAAATTATGTATGTATAATTTTTTTATATTATTATAATTTCAAGAAGGTAATAAAAAAAAATAGATAAACAATAGAAACAAACAAAACCGATTGGAGGGGAAATTGTGACTCAGTGGAGAAACTGCATGGTAATTCGGAAAGGAGGATATCGGAACGTTAATGAATAATATTCAGAACAGCGCGAGGTCTTTTGCGATTTTTAAAATCAGGAATGTCGTAAACATAGTTGCTTAGATCATTCAAAACAGAATTATTAATATTTGGAAAGGAATTATAAAATTTTTTTGCAATTTTATACACAAATTGTTTAAAACTTGGGGGGATAGAGCATGTCTGATATCCTCATTTCGGAAAAACCAAGGCGAATTTGTAATCATACGTAGGATTTTATTTTCAAGTCTTTGTATGATCTCAAAATTCGACGGAGCAGTAGATCCCCAAATAGGACTCGCATATGCAAGTATCGGACGCAAGTAAGCAAGATAAATGAGTTTTTTATTTTCCAAGGACATAGTACAGTACACGAATGCATCTATTAAATTTATCCCTAAGATAGTTAATGTGAGGAGCATAATTTAATTTACGATCTAAAATTACACCCAAATATTTAGTTTGCCCAGCCCAATTAATAGGATTATTATAAATTTTGATAGAAGGAGTATTAAGAACCCTTTTACGCGTGAATAGTACTGCTTCGGTTTTCTCAACGAGTTTCTACTAATTCAAACTACGCCGCCGACGATTTGCCAGATTAACGGAGAACCTTGGTTGCTTAGCAACCTCTATCTCCTGCTTTGTGAGTGAAGGAAATTTCTTAAGCTTTAAGCCCATTGATTAGATAGAAAAAAGCAATATAAGTATATTATTAATTTATTTAAAAATTAATTATTCGAAATTTTTATTAATTAATAAATAAAAAAAAGGTACTTACGTATTAACGATACCTTGGCGACAGTTGCTGCAATAAAGAGCATATGCGTCAACCGCAGCTACAGATTTGGCGGTTTTTATTATTCAGTTTTATATTAAACTGTTAGATTGGCGACACTTAAAAACCGCCAAGTCTGTCGCCAAGGTATCGTTAATACGTAAGTACCAAAAAAAATTATGCATATATATATTTTTTTGGGGGGATTTCCGTCTTTGGGACACGCGAACTCTATCTTTACTACAGTCAACGCCAACAGCGATAGGCGGCGACTGAGCTGACTGTCGCTGTTGGGGTTGACAGATGAGTTGTGGTAACCATAGACGCGCCCGAATACGTTTTACATCGCGTAGTGATACATGTCTTTCTCATTCGTGGAATGTGAATATTGTTACATATATTGTTTAAGAAATATTTTTTTTATCTTTTCGTCTTTTATTTATTTTAGCTTTTAAATTTTTTTCTTTTTCAAAATGGAAGAGAATTTTTCATTTTAACTTCATACAGGTCACTGTATTTAAATATTATTTAATAATAAAATAATATTTATAGTATATATATCATGCCTGCCTACATTTGATTTAAATACAGACATCCCCAGATTTGGAGACAGAAGATGTTCTCTTTTTACGGAGTAGGAATGTCAGCCCAACGCTCTACACTCATATTAGATCGCAACCTACGGTTTAAAGTGGATTCCAAACCATTACAAACATCCACGGCACTGAACCCGAAACCTGTTGCACCGAGCGCCAGATATATATATATATATAGTTGCATTTATAACAATGTATCTATATAATTATGTATGGTTATATATTAATTAAATATATATTAAATGGTAATATAATTAAAATTAGTTTTTTAATATGTATTTTAGATTTTAAATTTATTTATTTTAATAATAAAAAGGATAATAAATGTACAATTATCAAGGCTGATCTAGAACATATTTCATATTTCCAATATTTTAGGAAAAACATGAGTTGTAGATGGTTTATTTTGCTGCTCAGCAACTACGCACTTTTATTTTTGAAAAGTGCTTTAGGTCAATGCCCATTGAAATCTTATACCACACATTATATACATTTAATTAATATAAAAGGCAATAGATATAAAATAAGAGTAAGTTAAAGAATAAAAAAAGAATTGAAGATATAAAAATATTTATTTGTAATGAGAAAAAAAAATATAAGAATAGGAGGCCCCATCATCAGGTGGGGCTAACAACAATGGTACTTTAGGAGAAGTAATTTTACTTGAGGAGAAAGTAATGTATTATATGTTGAGAACAGTACGCGATCTTTTCAAACAAAACAAATAAATGTGATAACTGGGAAGAGATTTTATAAACCGAATCACGAGTGTGAGGAAGATTATTCTGGAAATTTTTTAAGTATGAATTGGCAAATGTTTGTGAGGTTAAGCGATTGCCTAATATCCTGATTTCTGAAATACTAGGGTGAGTTGGTAATCATCCGAAGGATTTGGTTTTGAAGACTTCGCTGCATAACCCCAAACTTACCTTTTGCTGCATAACCCCAAACTGGGCTGGCATAATGTTTTTTTATTATTTTTTTATTATAAATTAAAACAGCTGTCTTGGTTGCCTTAAGGCAAGTATGGGCAAACTTTTTCAGTCGCGGGCCAAAAATCGAAAGAAAAAAAAAGAAAAAAAGTTTGGTGAGCCAAGATAAATTTTTCATAAATTTTAAAAACTATATACAAGTATTACAATTTAAATATATTAATGAGACAAATGAAATTGCGATTTCCTTTTTAAAAGTTCCTTATAGTGAGGTTCGAAGTGAGATGTACTGATTCTAAGGAATGAGGCTGAATGCTCATCTGTCAGTCTACTTCTGAATAATTCTTTCTATGGTTCATAGTTGAAAACACTTGTTCACATATATAACATGAAGCAAACATAACACTGATTTTCATGGCGTGAAATATCAAATTTGGGAAATTAACTTTCGATAATGATTTGTAAAACTCTAACTTTGGCATATTTAGAAACAACTACTTGAGATGATTGTTAGAAGTCACCGCTTTTCGAGATA